>VXAZ01007128.1:1567370-1657530 GCA_013399875.1 Gymnorhina tibicen | reverse complement strand
CAAATTTTAGTTAGTTTTTTCCTTTTTTTTTTTTTTTTTTTGATCTGTCCACCTGAAACATCAGATGGAAGAGATAAGGGCTGAGCTGCACAGAACTATTCTCAGTCTAATGATAGTTGATGTAAAATACTCCTGTGCATCCCCTAGTGAACTATTTTGGACTTTTTGCCATAAGCTGTGTTATAATTTCAAGGTAATTTTTAGGGTTTTTCCTTAAAGCAGAACAGAACAAATCTGGTGTGGAATATGCCAGAGGTACACTTTTCAGACCTGTGATGTGAACTTGGTCTCTGTCCAGTCTGCCATAAGCAGGACCCTGCTTTCTTCATTCAAGGGTTAGTAATTTTGAAATTCCTTTCAAGAAATACTAAACTTAATTAGTTTGAATCTCATAGTGAATTCAATGATAATAAACTCAGTGCCAAAGTAGAATAAAGGTGTGAATTGCTTTCACGGGTGAGCTACCATTCCAGTTCAACTAATTGTCACTTCGGGTGTCAGAATTCCCCCTCTGAGCTGACAAAGTGTGACTTTAAGCCAAATGCTTCCCCTGACAGCCAAATACAAGTAGGTAACAGGCTGTTCTTATGTGGGGTCTGAAAGGGAAGGAAATATTTTCTTTGGATCTAACAGCTTAGTTAAGAATCATTTAAAAAATTGTTCTGTAGCTATATCTGCAATATAGCCCTCTTCATGTGATTTTTATGCCTTGAAATGCCATGCCAGCAGATTCTTCCCATCCTGTGGATCTGGTATCTGTGCAGTCTCTCTGCTTTCCTGTCCCTAACCTTCCCTTGCCTGTGCGCATGAGCAGCTGTACGCATGCTCCAAATTCAAGTGTCTTTTTAATAGGATTGAAGTTTGAGCTCTGTAGGATTGAGCCTTTAGCTCGGATTATCTAACTGCTAAACCAGGTTTTAATTGTGATAGTGATTGCAAGGGCAGTCAAGTCCAGGTTATTAAAGATATTTTGGTCCCCTGGATGAGCTGAACCTTGATGTTTTCAACTGTAAGAGGGAACTGTTCTATTTAGAGGAGGTACTGAACTGTTTAATTTTATAAGTTTATGTATTTTTTCCCATTTCTTCAGGTGATGGTTTCTTTCAAGCTGTAATTTGTTTTTTATCTGTATGTAAGTATATATCCTAATATGACTTTAGACTTTCAGACTTTAGAGCTATTACAGAATGTATTAGAGATGCTAAGAAATAATTTAAAAAATGCTCATGCAAATTTAGAAACTAAACTGGGTACAAGAAATGATTTCTAATTCAATATTACCTTTATTTATCCGTGTCTCAGCAGACGTGCCCAGGTCTGTGGATTGTTTCCTAGCATAATTTGTTTCTAGTGTTTCCTAATTCCTTTTTGTACTTGACAGAAATGTGTATAATTGATGTTGGGAGATGTTGAGCTTAGCCATGAACATACAGTGCTAGCCACAAGTGCAGTGCAGTAATGGAAGAACAACAGATCAGGATGGGAAAGTAATGTTTGCAGTATTACAGAGAGTCCCTTTTCAATGTTTAGTACAGACATTACAGGATTTCTGAACATGCTCTGCTTTTTGTCCTCTGCATGATTAAGTACTTTTCAGGCCGAAGAGCACAGTGAATGGCCTGTAATGATTTAGCTAAATTAATCTCTAGGTAAAGATGGTACCAGTTAATCCATTCACTATGCAGACCATCTAAAAAATGAAATCTGAGGTAATCAATTGAAGGTATATTTAAGGATAATCAAGGGAATGTATATTTAAGGATTAAATGTACAATTAGACTAAAAGTACAATTAAATGACCCTAAGCCTGCTACAGCAGCACTGACAATGACTAAGATAATCTAGCTAATTTTGATTTGATTTTTTTTGCTAGCTTTCTGGAATAGCTACTGTGTCAGCAAACAGTCCTCTAGTAAAACCGTTTATGCAAATAATTAATAAAAATTTTATCACCAGCCAAACCCACTGCATATTATTGAATCACTTCCACCTCCAAAATGCATGTGTTCCAGCTGCTATCTATATAATTGAGACTAATATGCCATGTAAAAAAAAAAAAAAGCTTTAATACCAAATCTGCTTCTAATTTGAATAAACGTGAGGTTCTGATTCATGTGGCATTCCATAATTACTAGTGAAAGTCAGTGAAAACTAATCATTGGAATATAAAGAACTTGGGTTCCCTTGCCGTAAGGCTTAAAAAACTCTTAAGTGGATCAATTGCATACTCTATTCAGTATAAAACTTGTGCCCCTTGCTAAAGGAAGTCTGAAGTCAATGTTAATTTTATTTCAGGATTCTGTGCTGATTTCTTATGTCTCAGTTAATTGGCTTTGTGCTGTCAGTTTTATTTCTTAGTATGTGTATATATGTGGGTTTGGCGATACTGCCTGTTAGAAATCTTACCCATCTCATTAAGACTGTCAGTTACTTAACTAGACCTTACTAAGTTGAGCTGAACTCTCCTACAGAGAGATTGTCTCAGGTTGGCATTGCTTTATCTTGCTTAGTGAAACATCATCCAAACTGGCTTCAGCTGTTCTGTCTGGTCTTGCTAGAAAAAAACCCGGGTTTTCAGCTTGTGGTGATGAATTGTAGTGGTTCTTTATTTGAAAAGCCCAGAATGTGGAAATAAATCGCAGCTGTGATAACAGAATTCAATTCTAAAATTTGTCTCAGAGGAGGAGTTGGAAGGAGCGTGTGAAAAAGGCAGAACTCTTCTACATTATAGGGAGCCTTCAGTCTGAGGTGGACCAAGCGATTGATTCATCAGACTGAACAATTCTTAGAAGCTTTTCAAGCAGAGAGTTCCACTAGCCTCAAGAAGTCAGACATACAAAAGAAGACAATCTTCTAGGCCTAATTTGTTTCATATATTGAATGTTCTCCTGGTATGATTTACAATGATTTGGTTTTCTTTTGAAAGACTTAAGGTTTTTGTTTGGGTTTTTTTGAGGTTTGTGTGCTTATCAACAATGTGAATGTGTATAGTAGATGAGCAAAGAAATTGCAGGAAGAGTCAGGGTGGTTTAATAAATGTGTTGTCTTTGGGCAAGACTGTTAATGCTGCTTGTATTAACATGTCTGCCATTTCTGTCCTCTTACAAATAAGCTGACATGTGATACTGCATACAAGAAATAGCACTGTGAGAGCTGGATTTACATATAGATTGGTATTGCAAGACCAGATGATTGTAAAGGTTAAATTTGTAGTTGTCCATCTTTTTGTGCCCTCTTTGCATATGTGAGTGGTGTATTATTGACTAATGTGCTGGTATTTTTCTGCCATAAATTTGCTTAGCTAGCATACAAAGCGACATAAAAGAGAATTACAGCTGGCTAAATGACTTCAGCTCTGTTAGTTCCTAACTTTTCAGTTTGTGGGCATTGCAGGCAGAATCATAATGGAATCACAGAGTACTCTGGCTTGAAAGGGACCTCCAGAGGTCCTGCAGCTCAACGCTGCGGAAGCAGCGCTTATCAGGTCAGCTTGTCCAGTCCAATCCTGAACACCTCCCACAGTGGAGGTCCCACAGCCTCTCTGCACAAAATCTTGCAATTTCTCTGGGGATTTTGTCAGTGGGAGCAGAGGGTTGTTTGATAAGGAAAGACATCATGCTCAACTGTCTGTCTGGTGAGCAGCTAAAAGGGACCTGCCTTCTGGAACGCTTACCAGAAGGTGTTTGTCCTCCCCCTCTTCATGGGAATATGAGGCCTGAAGAACCTACTTCTTCAGATTTCTCCCCAAGGATCTCATTCTAGAGAGGATGCCTTGTAATAGAGGGGGATGTCTAAAGTGTAGCTTTCTGCCAGCCTTTCCCCCCATGCTACTTTCCTGTACTGACCTGCAGCTCAGTGCAGTCTTTTGTCTTTAGCTCCCCAGAAGTTATAAACATGCGACTTTCAGACCCCTTGTAGTGTCTGAAGTGCTGCCTGGCCAGTGACTGGAATCTGTCCTGCTGCACTCTGTGGTTTGTAAGCTTGTTCACTTATTTTGGATAGTGTCAGATACTCTATTTGAAGCCATCTTGCTTCTAAATAATTTAATTCACAAAATAAAACTGAATGTGTTTCAGGAAATTGTTTGTCACTAGTATCTATATTGCATTAGGAATAGGTTTTGTTAAAATTGTTTATGATATGATACTCTCTATCTTATGGTTGTGATTTATGCTAGCCTTCAAGGTTTTTTTGCTTTAATTTAGGACAAGTCCATGGGGCTTTTTTCCTTGCGCATTTTGTTTTATGGTCTCATGTAACTATTTCTTCCTGATTATACCAGTGATGAAACATATTTATTCCCAGTTCTTACAGAATTTATGCGATACTGCAAAGTCCATCCTGTATTTTAGGATTCAGATTAAACTTCAGAAAAAAAATCTGAAGTACAGGACAGATTCAAGTCCTGTACTTCAGTAGCCCTCATTTCATGAAAGGTGCTCACAAGCATATGTGGACTGGTACTGATACTTATCTTCCCCTGTGGAGTCTGTGCTTGGGAATTAGCTGCTTTCAGCCTGTTTTCAGAACTGACTACCTTAGGTTTGTGAAAATCTATTTTTGCAAGAGGAATTGTCTTATGAAGAAAACATGAACATGTGGGGAAAAAGTTGTCCAACAAACACTATTTGGTGCATAACAGGATTACAATGCTGTAGGTAATCCACATGAAGATCTCTGTTTAACAGGATGTTTAGTCACTGATTGGTTCTTTATTTTTAAACATAATCACTTTCAGAGTTAGCTTTGAATATTTTTCTCTGAATGCTTGCACAGGCTATACTGCAATGTAAACATAGATGCTCTTTGTTTCATGTTACGTGCATTTGTTCCTATTCTTTAAACAAGAAACCAGTCCTTTTTCTTCTGAAATCTCTTACTATCTGGTCCTCATCACTGCTGTGTTATTCTGTTCAGCCCTAAGTAGAGGTCAGAGTAAAACACATCTTCAGTGTAGGAAAAGGAAGCTTTCTGAGCTTGTTCTTTATTGATGAAAAGACTTCTGTTCTCAGAGATACTCCTGCAAGACATTAACAAAAAGGCATTAGTAAAGCTCTCTAAATGGTGAGTATCTGGATAATGTCCTTGTTTCCAGATGCCTGGCAGATTGTTTTTGCTGAGAAGGAAAAAGATTGCAGACCTATTTGTCACCTCAGGTAGAGGTTTTGTGATCATTTTCTTTTCTTGTGTTGTCTGTGTGTCAGCCTGTCTACGCAGTGTTAGTATCAAGATGCGTTTCGGCTTTGCTTGCTTGCCTTGCAGTGATGGGATATCTCCTGAAGAAGGATGGGTATTTCTTGGTTCAGTAGATGTCTCTGCTATTACATGTTGTATCTAATTAATCTTGTGTGATAGACAGATTGCTTGCATTGCCACACTTTGATCCTTGCACTTTGTCCCTAGCTGGAGAGATTTTCTGAATATCAAGTGTGTT
Source organism: Gymnorhina tibicen (assembly GCA_013399875.1). Lineage (NCBI taxonomy): Eukaryota > Metazoa > Chordata > Aves > Passeriformes > Artamidae > Gymnorhina > Gymnorhina tibicen. The sequence continues at coordinate 1,652,096 of VXAZ01007128.1, read as the reverse complement.
TAGCATATTCAATGAAAAACAACCCCAAGCAACAAACCACAAAACACATACAAATTATCCATACACACAAAAAAGAGATGCTTTAATCGTCAATGGTCCAAGTTTGAAGAATTTTGTTTTCTCTGGAGACTTGAATTGACAAATAAGAAACTTGGCAAGAAATTAATTTCTGGGCGCTCAGTAGACATTCTTTCCTGATGTAAGCTTTTTCTACCAAATAATACCTGTTCTGACCTAGTACTGCTGAATGATGTATCCACAGTTACATAAATGCTTTGACCCCACACTGTCAGAACACAAACTCAGATACAGCAGTTACTTACCTATTCAGATAGATATGCCTGGATTATTTTTCTTGGTATACATAGTTTAAGGTAAGTAGAAAATCTGCCTATTATGCCATTTTTCCTTTGTTGTATGAAGGAGAAAGTAACTGTCTTGCTGATTGGTTCTGTATGTAGATGACAAAAAGAAAGTGGTATTCTTGCTTGCCAGGGTGGTGGTGTGTGTAAGTTATGGGGTGTTCACTTTTTCATTGTAAAATCCTTCTCATTTGGTTCTCATCCTCTTTTACTTGCTTCAATACTTAAAAAGTTAACTTTCATTTTGGTTCATCATTGTTAGAGCTAATCTCTAATGACAGAATGCTGGGAGAAGTGTGATCGTGGGTGTGTGTTTTGGGGTTTGAGGGGGGTGGGTTCCCCCTTGAGGTGGTAGACTTTTTGCATTAGAGGAAACAGCTCCTGTGAAATACTCAGAGTAAATTTAAAAAATGCAGCTGAGCTGAGCCTGCCTATTTTGCTACCTTTAAGAAAGCTTTTTCAGGATGAAATGAAGGTGTACACAGGTAATAAGTTTTGCTCTCTAAATTCTCCATTTAAGATCTTTGCTTCTGAGCTCGTTAGGTAGCTTTGAAAACATCAGACCTTGAACACTGGGCAGCCTTAAGTCTCTTTGAAAGTCACTGTAACTTTGGTATCCAGGTGCCAACATTACAGTGGGCATATGGGATGTTGGTGTGTTTGGGGTTTTATCTTTGATCTGCTCATTCTTTGCGGTGATCAGTCACAGATACCACCAGAAGCAAAGCATAAATAAGACTACAGTAAGATGGAGGCCAGGGCTCAAGCAATGACCTGACTTCACCACCACTTTTGCAATTGCATTTTTCACCTTCCTCTGCTTACACTGTGTGGTGGTAAACGTTGAGAAGAATATTTTCTATTTTTTTTTATTTGAACTTCTTCTTGAAGAGTAGAAAAGCTTATATAAAGCGGTACAGCAGCTTGTTGGATATTAAAAATTTTACTGCCTTACAGTTAGAATTAGGTTTGATAATCTGTAAATGACAATGCCTTGACATCATGCTCAACTGTTGAGTATGATTTCAAGGGTAAGGATGGGTAAGGATGATTTCAAGAATCAGTCTTTACAGTGGGCAGTAAAGGTGTTTCAGACTTTGTTTTGTTTCAAGATTTAGGTTGAAGTAAACAAAGTTTCCATAATTTCTATTAATTTCAGTTTTCTATATGGGAATGGTTCCTCCTTTCAAAGCTTATAGTGAGTTTGTCTGGCAAGATTTTGGTCGTGGGGGGGGCTACACGGGTGGTTTCTGTGAGAAGCTGCTGGAAGCTTCCTCTGTGTTCGACAGAACCAGTGCCAGCCTGGCTCCAGGATGGAGCTGCTGATGGCTGAGGCTGAGCCCATCAGTGATGGTTGTAGTGCCTTTGGGGTAACAGACTTAAGAAGGGAGAAAAAAGGGAACCCTGCAGAACAACAGCAGAGAGAGGAGTAAGAATGTGAGAGAAGCAACTGCAGACACCAAGGTCAGTGAAGAAGGAGGGCAAGGACATGAGATGGTCCAGCTGCTGGAGCAGACATTCTCCTGCAGCCCATGGTGCAGACCATGGTGAGTCAGGCTGTCCCTCTGCAGCCTATGGGGGACCCCATGCCAGAGAAGAAGGCTGTGACCCTGTGGAAGCTCATGCTGGAATAGACTCCTTGTAGGACCTATGGATCCATGGAGAGAGGAGTCCACGCTGGAGCAGGTTTCCTTGCAGGGCTTGTGACCCTGTGGGGGACCCATGCTGCAGCAGGCTGCGCCTGAAGGACTGTACCCTGTGGAAAGGGCCCATGGAAGAGCAGTTTGTGAAGAACTGCAGCCCATGGGAAGGACTCATGTTGGCAGAGTTTATGGATGACTGTCCCTGACAGGAGCGAGTCTGTGCTGGAGGAGGGGAAGAGTCTGAATCGGAGCTCCCCTGAGGAAAGGTGTGAAGTACTGACTGCAACTCCCATTCCCTCTTCCCCTGCACCACTGTGGGGAAGCTGGTAGGAGGTAGTAAAGTTAAGCCTAGGAAGAAGCGGTGGGGGGTTGGTGTTCAAGATTTGGTTTTATTTTCTCATTACCCTGCTTTTAATTTGATTGGTAATAAATTGAACTAATTTCCCCAAGTCAAGTCTGTGTTAGCCGTGAGGTAATGGGGGAGTGATTTCTCCCTGTCCTTAACTCAACCCATGAGCCTTCCATTGTATTTTCTCTCTCTTGTACAGCTGAGAAGGGGAGTGAAAGAGTGGCTTTGGTGGGCACCTGGCTCCTAGCCAAGGTCAACCCACCAAAACAGCATGACAATATGCTAGTCTGTATATAAAATACTTTAATAAGTACAACTTCCTGGACAAGCTACATTTGAGATTCAAATCAGTGCTAATGAGGGATGGGTGCAGTGAGCTTGCATGCTTTTCTGTCAGGTGCATGCTACAGCTGGTACTAAGTGCAATTAAATGTGTGGTGCCCAATGGAAGAAGAAAAGACAAGTGGAGCATGCAAGTTAGTGCAGTTTTGTCATTTCTGATCCAGTGATAAGCCCTGCAAGAAGCTAACAGCTCATTATATGTTACTACTTTGGGGTGTTCTTACTGTATGTGCTTTACAAAAGGAATTCTAACTTTAGTATTGAAACTGGTGAAAATCTTGTGGGGCCAGTTTCTCAAATTAGTGTAAATGTGCTAAAGCTCCCTGACCTTACAGAGTTATATTTAATCTTACACCCACAGAAAACCTGCTTGCCAGCTCTCGAGTTACACAAATGCAAGTGTAAATGATGCTTGCAAACCTATGTCGTTATTGAAGGGAATCTGAAAATCAAAATGAGGCCTTTGACTTTTATGTGCAGTACTGGAACCAGTGATAATTAGAGGACTGCAGAAAATATGACAATCCTTGTCTAGTCTGTAAATGCTAATTCTGTTTAATATTGCTTCTAACTTATTCTTTCTCTTGATGCAGACGTGTTTCGTACGTGTTTCATACAGTGGGGTTTTTTTAACAATCTTTTGCATGTTTTTTTAATGTAGAAAGACTTAAAGAATACTTCCCTTGGAATATTACAAAATAATATAAAAAGCCAACACAGGCCCACAAAGATGATGAAGGTTCTGGAGAATCCTTCCCATGAGGATGGTCTGAGAGAGCTGGGACTGTCTAGCCTGGAGAAAAGAAGGCTCAAGGGGATCTTATCAATGTATATAAATACCTCATGGGAGTGAATAACAGGGAGACAGATTTTTCTCAATAGTGCCTAGTGACAGAACAAGAGGCAGTGGGCACATGAAAGTCAGTCTGAACATCAGAAAATGCACTTTTGCTGTGGAGAGAGAGTGTTGAACACTGGCATGGGTTGCCCAGAGAAGTTGTGGAGTCTCCATCCTTGGAGATAATCAAAACTTTGCTGGACACGGTCCTGGGCAACTGTTATGCCTGCTTGAGCAGGGTGTGGGACAAGAAGACCTCAAGAAGTCTGTTCCAGCCTAAATGAGACTGTGATTCTCTATGTTCCATTCTTCCCCTCCAACAGATAAACAAGATGAGACCCAGGTCATTCTTGACAGTATTGTTGCATGAAATGGTTTGTGAAATATGTTGGAAAATGAAGCTCTGAGCTGTGTATCTGTATTAATTACCTAACAATTAATTTCCAGCACAGCAGTTAATTTGAAAGATTTACTTGTGGAAGAAGCTTTAGAAGGACAGAAGCACATTTGCCCTTGCACAGAAGTGTAGCTTTTAACTCTGTGGTTCTATCCCAGGCTCATCAGTGTCTTTTTCCTAAAGTCATTTTTTTAAAATGCAGAATGTTTCCTTCAGAAACAATTTCTTTCCCTTACAGGTTTCATCTGTTAAAAAAGAATCAGCATGTTTTCTGATGGAGACTGCTGACTAGAACATCCGTTTTGTATCCCAGCAGATGACCTCTCTAAATTAATCGATCCCAGTTCTAATGAGGTGACCTGTTTAAAATAGCTCTCTGCCGGTGTGTATTTTCATGTCTTTGGCATTTAAACTTTGAAGTACATCTCTTTGTGGGATTTTTAGAAATGATTTTTTATTTTCTCTTCAGATTTTTCTGGAAAATGCTGGTGCTTCAGCCCAGTATTGGAAACTGATTTTTATTAAAGTGATTTTAAATATAAGCCCCTTTTTTGTGGTTGTTTGTAACTGGTTCAGTATTGGATTTCTCAGGGTCAGCACCTAAACCAGGCTGGGCTGTTTGTTCGCAGGCTGGGCAGTGCACAGCTCAATAGCTTTTACATTATGCTCTGACCACACAGGAGTGGAGCAGGTCGCTGCTTTCCTAGGTCAGTTTTGCAGTTACATTTTACAGGACGAGGTAAAAAAAAAGTCTTGTGTCTGATAATTCAGAAAAGCTGCCGTTAAAGGATAATCACTCCACATAATCCTTTGCATTCTGCTGAATGCTTACGCATTGGATACTACTAAACTGCATGCTATTTTCATGGAAAGAAAAAGAATTAAAGAATGGCTGGACTTCTGTGACACTTTAAAGATACACTAGCTTTGTATTTTGTGACTGCGTGTCCACTCACACCGTGTGGTGCTTACATGTTGGTTAAAGAAATATGTGTTAGTTAAAGTTAGTTTATGTGCTCCTAAAAACCTTTTTAATAGTTACCTAGAACAGCTAATGAGGAGAGAGGGAAATCCAGAAAGCATATTGCTTGCTGAAGATGATTGCTCTTCAGTTCCTGTAACGTAAATTGTAAACTGCTTCCTTAAATTCTTTTCCTGGGAAAGTGAGAAAAGAGCAGTTGTCTCCATGTCATTCACTGAAGGTCACTAGTATGTTGATGACTGTAACAGCGGAGTTGTGGTTTTTTTGGTGACCTTGCACAAGTCCTTAGAATAGGGATAGTTAAGATAATTAAAATTTTAGTCTTTACAGTGGGCTCATTAAACACGATTGATCCTACTGTTCCATTGTACTCATCCTCCCTGATGAGCAGAAAGGCTTTCATTTACAACTATGCAAATGCTGCTTTCCTCAGCACCTGAAGTGTCCATTGGGTGGCTTGCTCTGACCGTGGATGTTTTGTAGGGTAGCAGAGAGAGGCAGTTTCACAGAATATTCTGAGTTGGTTGCTATTTTGTTAGTAACAATTAAGAGGCAAGGAAAACCTAATACCTATTTCATCAAGAAAGAAAGAAGGAAGGATTTTCTGGCTCTGGGTGAACATGCAATCTTTGGGAGAAAAAGAAAATTCTTAGTACATGATTTAGTCTGCAGAGTGGTAATGGGTAATTTGTTTGTTTTCTGATGCTGTTAACAACTTAAGGCTGTGCAGCTGTTACATGTTCACGTAAAAGGGCGTTACCTGCTAGCATGTTCTCTTTCTGTCCTCTTTTTGTCTCGTACTTGTGCACACTCACACACATTTGTGCCCCTTTCCCTCCCTCCTGGAGAACCGCCGATCAGGATACCCTCTGGGAACCGCAGCACCATTTCCCAGTTGGAGCTGCGTGCAGTTAAGCTCACTGATCTCAATGCCATGTGACTGGAAATGCAAGGAGCAGATTGCCATCCGGTGCACACTCTCCAAGCCCTCAGATAACACAAAAAAAAAAAAAAAGAAAAAAGAAAAAAAAAAAAGAGGGGGTGGGAGTGAGGAGGGGAGGTTCCCTTGCTTTTTTTGTAGCGCTGTTAATTCCTGCTGGAGCTTGTTTGCCGCAAGCTCGGTTCATGGCAGTAACAGAAGCAGCAGAGCCTATTCGGTAGCTCAGTGCTCTCAATGAGGTCAAGCTGGATCAAAGGGAAGCCTCCTGTGGAAGCATCTCCTGTAAGTTCTGATACTGCTTTTTTCGTGCTCCCTCCAAATGAATCGTAGCCTGTACAACTGAGCCAGGCTTCGGTGCTTTATGCCTCCCCGACTGATAATTTTGTGTGAGGTTGTCAGGGTTTATGTTAATTGAACTTGTCAGTGAGGCGTCAGTTGAATAATAATGCTGTGCATTTTGGGAGAAAAGGGCTTATCATTCTCTCCTTTTATTTTCTGAGGGAGTGGGAAGAAGAAAGTGTGGTTTTGTCCTTTTGAAAAGCTCCAAGCTGTTGAGGTTACAGCTCACCAGATTCTGTTTTATGTAATCTACATATTCTACTTTCTAAATAAAGCAACTGTAAAGTGTCTTGCAGATGTCCTTGGGTTTCACCAAATAGCTATTCTTTTAGGAATAGCTACCTAAACATTTATGTAATTAAAAAAAACCAGAAAAAGAGAAAGTACTTTATTCGAATCTTGGAAACCTCCATAGTAACTGAATTTCAAAGAAACTCCCCTTACACAAGCTGCAGTTCACCTGAGGGGTCTCTAATGTGATCATTCAGAATATTCCTTTGAAACCTAATTCTGGATATCAGCTGGTTTTAGTGAAACTTTTCAGTTGCGTAGGCTTCCACAGTGAGATGAAGAATTTCTTGTTTTATGTAATGAACTAGCTGTTTCTGCAGAAATGCAATTTAGCATGAAAGAATACTAACTTTTGCAGGGAGTGTTGTCTCATTTACAGCACAGAATCTTTGGGCAATAACGACATGCTGGGCTGTAATTTTTCATCTACATAACCCAATTTTTTTTTTCCCTTGAAGTACAAAAAACTTACTTAAATATATATCTGGAAGGCTTGCAGAGTGGTTTCAATGGATTGAACAAAGTAACTACCACCTGTTTGGATTATTGTTAGTAATACATTGTAAACCCTGAGGAAAAATAAAATATCACAAGTCATTATCCCTTTTGCTGTAAAGTTCCTCTTGAAGGGACTGGCATGGTGCCTGTCTATTGATATTCAGCTTGTATTTTTGGAAACTCAGCAGCACTGGCGTTGTGCTGTGAGGTGGTGAAGTGTTGCAATAATCATAAAGAGTTATGGCACTGGTCTGCTTCCCAAAATCTAATGTCTTCGGGTTTTTTGCAAAGGTGTGTTCTTTAATTATAGTTGTCTTTTTATCTTTAGTTAGTATCTTGACTTTCTTAAATATCTAACTTTGAAATTGGATAGAGAAGGGAAAAAAATTGTGTGAAATCGGGTCATGCAGCATCTATGTATGACATGAATATTTGCTGGAGAGATTTATAAAACAAACTTGAAGACTCACTTTCAACTGTGTATTTCTGTTTAATGAAAAGATGACTTGTTACTGAAATACGCTGTGAGTTTTAGCTGGCATCACTGCAGTATAAATATGAGAAGAGAATGTGTAAATTAGCAACTCAGTACTCTCATTCTGAGGAAAGGATCAAAATGCTTTATGAACCCATCACTGGATTTTTTAGTTTTTTTGAATTTATGTCTTTTCTTGGTTTTAACAGAGGCTGTTTTCAGTTCCATCGAGACAGCTCCATTTTTAAACATATATAGTGGGGGAAAAATTCCCATTCTCTATCTTTTTGTCCAGATAGTGACATTTCTTTTCATTTCAGCATTCAGCTTCTGAGTTGATCCTAGTTGAAGATGAAATGACAGATACTGAAGATAATGAAGAGGAGGATTTAGGAGTCATGGATGATCAACGTAGTGTAATTCTCCATCTCATCTCTCAGCTCAAACTTGGCATGGACCTTACCAGGGTATGAACACTGTATCTCTTTTATATTTGTTCATTACTCTTTCTTCTTCTCATCTTTCTGTGTGTTTGTGTGCACGTCCAGTTCTTGTGAGCCTGTTTTGTCCCTGTAGACAGGGAAGTTTTCCTGTTTATAGAAGTGTGGTCCCAGAGAGCTGTGGAGCGCTGTCTCTTGCTAGGCAGGCTTTCACGTGAAGTGACCACATCAGATATTTTAGAGATGGAGGGGGAGGGAAAGAAAAAAGAAGAAGAAAAATCCTCCAAAACTCTTGCTTATTTTTTTGCAAGTCTTTCAAAGTAACCATATGTTGTGTACATAACCCCCAAGTATGTCAGGGTGCACTGGGGGTCTGAGGAAAATAATGGCAATTTTATGGATGAAAGATACACATGTTCACATTACTGCTTTGTGGGTTGGATTCAATTTAATTGTGTGTCAGCTTCAAAAAAACCCCATGATGGTGAGGAAATTACAGTCTTCAGTGAATCAGTTCTTGTCTCTGTTGAGCAGCTCACCAGTTTAACCTTCTGTGCATTCTTCTGGTCCTAGAACCATTGTTGTCATGAGCTTATCCATACTGATACGGCCAGAGAAATTACAGTGTCTGAGGAATTTTCCTCTAAGTCCTTAGAGTTTTGGAAATGAGGTAGATATTAAGGAAGCAGGGATGCTTCCTTTTGAATAGTCCTGTATTCCAGTGAAACCTTCTCATGGGGCTTAATAAATAATCAAGCAGATTTTTGTTAATACGTGGAATATCCTTTCCTTCCACAAGGGTTTTCTACTTAAAAATCCCCCCAAATAAAACTCCTGTAATCCACTTTTCACAAATAAGAGCTCATTCTGACACTCTCCACAAGTAATACAAAGTTTGAAAGAACCAGAGGATTCCTCTGGCACATGAAGTAGCTTTGCAGGAAGTTGTTCTCATGGGCATTTTGAAATTCTGAAGAGTTCATCTGCTTCTCTTTTGGTCTTACATATTAATCAAAAACTGTAACTTTCTTACAAAATAAGGTTTTCTCAATATTATTTTTTCTGCTTCTTCTGGAACAATTGTCAGTATTTTAAAATAATTCAGTTTTTAAGACTGAGCAATCCTGTGTTCTGTTGCTGAGTAGCTGCACAGAAATTAGTGTTTTGTTCTGAATAGAACAAAAGTTTCATCATTTCATTTTGAATAATTTATACCTGACACTTTCTAGTATGTTTGGGGCTATATACAGTTCATTTTTGGTTTTGTTTTTCTTACATTCTTGCTTTTTCTTAACTCTTCCTCTTTTCTGTGTTGGTTTTCTAAGGCTGTCTGAGTCTATAATGATCAAACTAGACAAAGATTTCTTATCCATGGTTCTTGTGTCTTCAGAACATTTTGTCTTTGGCAACGAACTAGATTTTTCTTTCCTGATTTCCACTGTCATCTTTTTGTCATGGTGGAGTAGGCAAAACCCAAAGATATGCAGTTAATGTAAATAAGAGAAATTCCTCTAAATAAGAGAAGTGTAGACACTTATAAGAAAAATATGAAGGTAAATACATATCTGATAACCTGTTTCTTATATAGTGTTCTTAGAGCACAGTTTTTAAAGATGATGGTAAATGTTGAAATGAGAAGAGAAACAGGCATATGGCAGAGTTAGATCTGTCCATAGCCTGTGTGATGCACGAATACACATATGATAAGTATTAATGAGACATGCCACATGTGCACATCACTTTTCTGCCCATTTTGAGGATTAAAAAAAAAAAATACAGGACAGCTGGCTGCTTTTTTTATCAACTTTGCTTACTGACATGAGGCCCTTAGGGCCACTGACATGTGATGGTAAATCTGGGTTTGTTGGCTGCACTTCTTCCCATTTTTCATTATTCCTCTGAAAGTCAGATTTCAGAGCACCTTGATGCTCATCACCTCCTGCTGGAAGTGGCACAGTAGTTGCTAATATGAGAGGATGTTTTTACATGTTTTCATTTTCCTGTGCCTTGGTTCATTCCACGAGCTGTGGATTGCTGCATGATACTCACATGAACAAACAGCTTTTTCTGAGCCCTTGGCTTTGGGTTCTGGATGCATGAGCATTACCTTCCATATCAGAGGAAACAGCATCTTTTTCCTTACGTTAGCCGTGGCCTTGCCTGTGCTGACAGCAGTTTCCCATAGTGAAGACAGCCACATGTAATGTTGTGGAGGTGCTTCACTTCTGGAATGTGTCATACTGCTATGCCTTTTAATGAGTAGTTAAAGAGTAAAAACTACTGTGAAGGAGAACACCTGCAGTGAAATATCAACTCTGTGTGAGGATTTGCTAGAACAGGCGAGACTCTGTGGTGGCCAAATAGGCTTCAACAGCTGCTGGAGAGAGTTGGGTGGGGAGCAGTTCACAGCAGCAGAATGTGGTACAGAAGTGATGCTGCGGACTGGGATACGACTTTCAACCTCATTTAAAACTAGAATTGCTGGGGGAAAAAACCAAGTTTCTAAATTCTTTGTTCTTTAGACTTCCAAAAAATGAAAAATAGTGCCAAAACCCACTGACAGCCTTTGTTGGCAAATGGCATTTAATGGATTTCAGTTAATGCTAACAGTTTGTACAGATGGGTGATCATTCCCCTGCATTCCCTCACCTTCCCTACGCAGTTAATATGTGCTAAAAATAAAGGATTGCCATTCTGTGTAAAAGGGCTGCCAGTAACTCTGCAGAATGTCAGCCTGTTGTAAATTAACATTGTGTTCATGATGTCATAAGTTTTTACTTTGCTTGCCAATATACTTTTACCTTGTAATTTTAAAATATAAGTGGCATGAAAATAGCTTATTTTATTCTCACAATGACACAGACGACAACGAAAAGAAAGCTTTTACACCTCTAAGAGAAGGGTATCTCAGCGTGAGGTGCCTTGGTTGGATTTCTGAAAAAAGTAGGGAATGGTGCTGATACCCATGTTTTTCCTCACAGTAAATAGGAGTGGATAGGGGATAAATATCTCTGTTCTTAAGAAGTCATGCTCATTTTTCTCAGTTGCATTCAGATTTAATTAAGTGAATTCAAACCTAGGAGGTTATAATCAAGTTTTGAACCAGTATTGTCTTTTTAACCTCCGTGAAAATGGAAGAATGCCTCTTAAACTGCTTTCTTTTCATCTGAAGCCTGAGAAAGAATAAAAATAGATTATTCTAACATTTTAGAATGTAGTCAGGAGATTTTTTTGCTTCAGATTCCAGCAACTTGGTATTTATTCTAGACAGTTTCTTTTGTCCAATTGGTTGTCATGCTGGCATTTTCTCAGAGGAAAAAATTAGTTGGCTTTGACTTCTTATGCAATTAAAAAAAAATTCATAGTCCTGTCCAAAGCCAGTATAGAGAACATAGGTCCTAAGTGTATTTTTCTGGACACTTCATTCTGTCTGGCTCCAGAAGAGTTAAAAACCTCATTCCTTTAAAAGCTAGAGTGCTAGCACAAATGCCTGACAGCCCAGTGCTGGCAAGAAGAATGCTGTACACTTCCAAATTTGTTTTATTTCTATTTTTCTTATTTCTGCAGAAATCAAGATAAGGCAAATTAAAAAAAGAAAAAATCTATTGGTGTGATTTTTTTTTTTCACCATGTTAGCGTGTGGTGGTGTTGCATATTGAAATTTTGAGGCTATGAGATTATTTAGCAAAAGGCAGTGTTTTGTAGGCATAGTTTTTAATATTGCAGTTGTGTAAGCTTTAAAACTCAAGTATTTTTATTTCATAGTTCTGCCTCCTTGTGTGGTAACAATTCAGTTATTCAATGGATCCTTTCCTGCCACAATTAGGGATGTCATTTCCAGCCTAGTTGGGCTTTTAAAGCAAGATCATTTGAGCTGGAGTTCAGGCCTTATTCAGAATTTAAATTGATTCTTGAAACTCAATAATAAGAGTCCAGTGATTCATCACATCTCATTTAGTGGCAGTGTTGGTGTAGCTGTAAGCAAAGCACACATCTGGGACTTAAGGGAAGAGATACCAAGACTCTATGACCATGTCAATGGCATGAAACCACAGCAGTCTTAGTGTTGTACCATAATATCTGCATCATCTGAAGTGTGGTCTGCAGTTTTCTTCTCCTCTATTTGTGCTAATAAAGGTCACTGTCTTTAGAGACAGGCACTTGGACGTAACAAGATGCAGAGTGCTGTTTATTCAAATGAGTTTGCCCTTTCAAGTCTCTGCAGTGAACTCAAGATAGGCACTACTGGTATTTCTAGACACAAGTTATGGGAGATTTTTTTATATGTTCTGCTGTCACTTTCCCCTCTGATAACCTGATCTTCTAGTTATTAAATTTATATTTATATTAAAATTTATATTATATTTATATTAAAATGAGATCCTGAATTGAGGATCTCAACTGCTGAACTGCATTTTATTAAAGATTATATTAGATAATGAATATTTGGTCAGAATGAGAATGCTGCAAGTAAGATGCAATTATTTAAAGAGCTAACAATAAGAAAGTTTACTGGCTTTCCACTTTGCCTTCCAAAGTTTTGGATTTCACTTTTGAAAACCAATCTCCTCAGCCCATCACTGTCACACCACCATGAGGACTGTAGGCTGCCTTTAGCACTCAATAATCTGCCACACAGTGTAAAATTAAGGTCCTCCACCATTCGGGGCCTCAGTAGGTTGGCAGCAGAAACCATGTGGAGTCCTCAAGGCTTAGAGAGTAGAGTCAGAGGAATATTACAGATGGAACTTCGCTTGATTTATATCTAAACTTGTAAAAATTACTAGCCTATAAAGGACTGTGTGTGTGTAAATATAAGATACAGACGGAGAGAGCAAACAAGCAGCTAAGTTACTGAACAGAGCAGTTCTCTCTTTTTGCAGAGAGGTACCATGACTTGCTGTGTAGCTGTAAAGGCTCTGTTCGAGCCGCTGTGACTGGAATTCTTGTTCATGTTTACAAGTTCTCTTTGAGAAGGGCTGAATGATTAATAAAAGTTTGACAGCTTCTATTTCATTATCCCTGGGATCCAAAAGGGCTGATCTGTGCTTTGGTCCCAATTAGAATAGCAAGCTGGGGCAGCAGGGGGAAAGCAAATGTGTTTGTGACATAGTGGCTCCCTGCCTGCTGTAAATAACCCTTGCTTTTGGGAAAGGGAAAAAGTAAATGCAATGAAGAATTAAAGAGGAAAGCAGAAGAATTACTGTAATAGAGGACAGCTGTTGGTTTGCATCTGGCATCACTGAGCCACTTGGATTCACATAAGATAAATTTGTGTGTGCCAGAAGTTCCTTTTGGTCATGCGAGAGCAACCTTTGAGCTCCCCTGGGACAGTGCTGCACAAGCGAGGAGAATGGGGAGAAGGAAGGGAGAGAAATTATGGTCTGTAGCCCTTGTTTGTCTTGCAGTGCCCTTCAGGATGTTTCAGTGGAAACTTCTAACAGAGTGTTATTTTGAAGTGAATGACTTTGGCAACATCTGCTAGTGAAGGCACTTGAGACTGTCTCCAAACCACTTGGGGCTGGCTCCCTCCAGGGCAGACTGCCTAGTGCTCAGCCCCCAGTTTTTTTCTGGGCCCATGGGAGCCTCTCTAGTCCCAGGATATGAATGTAATGGTTTGTGCAGTTTTTGTTACAACTTGTGTGAAATAAAGCAAAGCCATGCAGGGGCCAACCACAGTAACATGGTACCGTCCAAAACTGGGGGGATGTGCTGTGGGCTTGGGGGAGACAGGAGATCTTAGGGATGGCAAGGGATTTGACTTGGGAGTTGTGGGGGGACATGACATATGATGATGCTCTAGGGCAAATGGGGAGTGTTTTCTTGCCTGTAGCCTCTTGGGAAGGGTCCTTGGAATGGTTTTATACTTGGAAATAGACCTGAGATTTGGTTATGATTTGGTTATGGTTCGATCTCCTTGGGTTGGTTTGTTAGAGGCTGGAAGGGACCTAATCTGTGTATAGTGGGTAGTCAGGGGCCCAGGAGTGAAATATGGAACACAGATGTTTGGCAGAAGGGATAGATGTACCCCTTACATTCTCCACCACTTAGAGGTTGGTGATATGTACGCTCATATAAAATACTCACCTTCTGGTGGTTTGGGAGGGCGTGCCACTCCCATTTTGGAGGGTTATGATTAGTTTGGTTTGTTGATGTTTGATGTAAATTAGTTTATATCAAAGTATGTTTTTGTGTCCTGTAAACAAGGAAAACAATGGCCGGTCTGTTAACTGAGAGGAGAGGAAAAGGTGGATTTCCATGTGAGTGGAACAGCCCATCCTTTTGTGAGCTGCTCTTGAAAGTCATAATGACATAGGAAGTAGCCTGCACGGGTATCAAGGCCACTGCTTTTTCCTTCACTCATTATTTACACTGCAAAGAAAATTAAATTGTTGTGACGTGGGAGAAAAATGTGCTATCCTGAAATTTGGCAGGGTCAGAATTACAGCTGTCCTAACTGTTCTGTCCCCCCTTTCCCCCCCCCGTAGTGTGATCACAGGGAAATCATATCTGCCTTTGTCTGCTTTGCATACAGGTAGTGCTTCCAACATTTATTTTGGAGAAAAGATCCCTGCTGGAGATGTATGCAAATTTCATGGCCCATCCAGACCTGTTTTTGTCAATTGCAGCTGGAGCCACTCCCGAGGAAAGAATTATCTGCTTTGTGGAGTATTATCTAACAGCTTTTCACGAAGGCCGAAAGGGAGCAGTTGCCAAGAAGCCCTATAACCCTATAATTGGTGAAACGTTTCATTGCTCGTGGGATGTGCCTAAAGATAAAGTGAAAGCATTCAGAACTAACAGTGCCTCCACGGTTTCTAAGGACTCAACCAAGGAGCTTGGCCAGGACCAGTCCACGTGCTACAAGCTGAGGTTTGTAGCTGAACAAGTGTCTCATCATCCACCAGTATCTTGCTTTTACTGTGAGTGCAAAGAGAAGAAAATGTGTGTGAACGCTCACGTATGGACCAAAAGCAAATTCATGGGCATGTCAATAGGTGTTTCTATGGTAGGTGAAGGTAAGAAATGTACTTTTATTCTGCTTTTTTTGAGCTAGTATTTCTGGGTGTCAAGGAAATCCAAATGTTTCCCTGCTTACTCTCCCTCTGACCTTTCATTTGAACCTTATGACTGTTTGCTTTTGTGAAGTTTGGGATTAAAACTCTAGGGTTCATGTCATATTTTGCTGTCCAGACCGAATGTGAAATGCACATTACATATGTAAATGTGTGCTTATACTGATAAGAGTCTGTTAACATATATGCCCAGACCTCAATATAATTGAGTTGCAGTAGCAAATGACAAATGATAGCATATTCTGTAAGAATATTTTTGTTTGTCTTGTTCACTTTTAAAGTAATATAACATTTGGTACAACAAACAAACTGGAACAAAACAATGAGAAAAAATGTGGTTTTATATAAGCCTAGCATTTGTTTTTCATAGTTTCTGCAAAGAATCATGATTTCTGTAGCGTTTGCAAAGTTAGTGTATTTTCACAAGCTTTCTAAAAAGCCACATATAGAGGTATAAATCCTGATTTTCTGTATCATACATACGCAGTCTGCGTTGTGATAAGTCATTGGCTCAACTTGAGTTCAGAAATACAGGGAACCGTAACAAATCCTTAATGGATGATCTGAACTGATAAACACACCTGCACCAGTGTTGTCACTGACACAATGCAGTGAGAAAAATGTTTCTAAGCAATTTACTCCCTTTGGCCGTTTGAGGGTAATACCCTACGTATGGATTTTAGTGTTTTGCCTTAACTAGTTTTTAGACTGTAGGCTCAGAACCATGAGGACAACTTGCTTCTTTTTGTCACCATTATGTTAAATACTGTGGTATTAAAGGTAGTAAAAAAGTGGAGTGGGAAATGCAGTGATTTGGCTTTGCTTACTGATAGCAACAAAATAATTATGGTGGAAAAATACAGGTGTATTCTGCTATTTCCACTGTCTAAAGCTAAAGACCAGCATAAAGGACTACAGTAGCTCCTTCCCCGATGGCAATATATTCCCTTTTTAGTAGGAGAGACATGAAACCTCCTTACTACTGGTTTTGATGTCCTTGTGATAAAGTCTGTTAGCATGTCTGTTTCCTTCTTCCTGTGACTTAGGTGTTTTGCTTTGAGTACAGAGTTAAGGAAGTTGGGAAGGGAGTGTCACAAGGCAAATTGGTGTTTCTGTCTGTCTCCTGCCTGTACTACTGCCAGCCTGAGTCATTGGTGTAACATTCTGTGTTTTTCTGGTACATGTTCGTTTCTAGTACTCTTTTGCTCGGTGAAGGGAACTATTTAGTGGAAATAAAATTAAACACAAAGTCACTTATGATTATGTAGGAGTAGGGAAGTTTCTTTCTTTGCTGCTAGCGCACACAGTTCCCTGGGATTGGGGATGTCTACTGTGGGGATTATTTAAGACTTCAAAGTCCTAATGTGTCCCAGTTTTGAGAGAGAAAGGGTCTAAGAATTAACCACTTACTCACCCCAAGGATTGTTTAACGTGTGCTTGTGAGAATAAGTTCTTCCCTATACTCTTTCTTCTTTTCATGATCCTGGAGTGTTCTGGTTTGAGACAAATTAAGGGAAATGCTCTGGAAGGAACGTCTCCTGCTAAGAAGGCAGGTTACAGCCACCCCTCCCCCACCAGGTCCAGAAAGAATTTTCCTCGGAGGAGAGTGAAAAAAACCTATTTATTTAACAAGCAAAAGTGCATGCAGGCACGGGAAAAAGAATGATGTCAAATAATAAAACCTCTCTCTGTGGAGAGAACCTGGTAAAATTCAAAGTCCTTTGAGGGTGTGGCTCTCTCCTCTCCGGAGCTGGGGTTCAGCGTGGGCCCCTCCAGGCCACGGTGTAGGGTCTCCTGGTGGTGTTCTGGTGTCGATGAACAGTCCAGAAGAGAAGAAGATGAAGCCGAAGTCCCAGGGCTCTGTGCTTTAGCTAACGAACAAGAAGCTAGCTGAAAAACAAGAGAATGCCACTCCCTTCCCTGCTGCAGAGAGCTGAGGGAAAAAAACCAGGAAGATGCTTTCCTCCACTCTGTAGCAGCAAAAAACCACAGGGGAGTGTGTATGTGTGTCCTTGAAGCACAAAACCGCTCGGCTCTTTTTTTTCCCCTTTCTCTCAGACCCAGCTTAAAGACACAGAAGGGCACAGGATTCATGTCTGGCATAGAGCAGGCTCTGGGGATACAGCATCATAAAGTCACCCCAAGACATGGAGATATCCCAGCAGTGGAGGCAGGCTCTGGGGAACATCTGCAGTAGCAAACTCTTTTATTCCAAGGTTTGCTGCTGCCTTTATCATGGGCGTTCTGGGAGGAGTCTTGAGTTCACCAATTTCTAGTTACCATTCATCTTTTTGTTCATGTAAGCAGTGCAAAAGCAGGGACCTTCACAGTGACAGCACTTCTGGGAAGTGATGGAGACATTCCAGTGCAGCCCAAGCATTTCTGTTGCATGTTGAGGACTGGCAGTGGGCAGCAAGAAGTTGTACCACTGAGGCCTTTCTATCATCTGAACACAGCCAGCCTAAGCCTGGCAGCCTCAGTTTAAAATTCCAGCTTTGCACTGCAGTTCCTTCCCTTGAAACTGCACTTTCTTTAATTTTTTTTTGTTGTTTATTTATTTTAGGTCCAGGAAAGTCTTCGTGATTAAGTTGGTGTGTGGATTTGTCAGGCTGTGCAAAAATTAGAATCTACTGCAGATGCTTCTTTCTTATGTGCTGCAGAAGTATAAATTCTATAGTAGATTGAGGTCAGCGTGAGTACCAGGGAATAGATTGCTGAACCAAAAAAAGGAGCTGCTGGACTAAAAGTGTGGAAAACCTAAGTCTGTGTTTATATGCCTAGTAATGCAGGGCATAGTAATTTTTTAATGTGAAATGTAATTTGGAGATTTTTTTTCCTTGTGTTTAGGGACATTTTAGAGTTGCAAAATTTCATGTGGGGTGAATTAGTGTAGCAAACTTAGTGAGTTAGGCTGTGGAAAGGAGCTGTTAGTCAGAAGGCATCTGAAACTACTTAAGGTAGGTAGAAACTAAAGTTAGCTCCTTGGAGAAACTTTCACACACCAAGGTTGGCTAGTAAGGTTGTAGAATCTTATTTTAAATGGTTAAAAGCAGATTAAGTGAGTTTCCTGGGAATGAAGTATCACTGATCCTGCTTTTGATGAGAGACAAAGTAACATCTCATAGATCATCAAAATCTCTGGGTTTTGATTGTTGTGGGGTTTTTTTGCTACTGTGCACTGGATGACTTTGTTGGGATTTTGTCTTGTCCCTTTCTCCTTTTTTTTAAAATTTCTTCTCATTATGAGCATTCAGCCCTTTCTTGCCTGTTGCTGGAGTTAAATTACATACATGTGGGGACCTTTGACTTTCTGTAAGATGAATAAGGATTCATGTTACTTGTTACATGGCATCATGTTACTTGAAAAACAGTTTCCTTGATACTTCTAATATACCTGTGTCCATTTTGAGACTTGGGTTAAATAACTGTGGTGTTGGTTCAATATTAGTTTCATTATACTACAGATTAAATCAGTATTAATCGATATATGAGAGGGAAAAAAAATCCTTCCAAACAGAGTGTCAGAGAACTGTAATTAAGGTTTCGGATAATTTAGTGGTTGTGAGTGACCATCTTGTTCTAGTCAGTCAGATGTAGCAGAACAGTTCTGTTTGACCATGTTGCCCACAGAAGTTGTGGATGCCCTCATTCCTGGCAGTGCTCAAGGCCAGGTTGGATGGAGCTCTGAGCAACCTGGTGTAGTGAAAAGTGTCCCTGCCCATACAAGAGAGTTTGGAACAAGATGATTTTTAAGGTCCCTTCCAGCACAGGCCATTCCGTGATGATTCTGTGGTGATGACCAGAAACTTCATTGTGGCCTAATGCTGAATACAGGCAACTGTGGTGTGTTTTGAAACGTTGCTCTCTACTGAGCAATTTTATGTGTGTCCTTCCAACAGTTCAGTGAAGCTTTTTCTACTGCAGTTGGCTATTTGCAGAAGTAAAGTAGTACTGAATTTTTGGAGTTATGGTGTGTAAGGAATATGGTAATGGTAACGTGTCTGTGGGGGCTTTGAATCATATTTTTATAGAAAGTCCTCGGATATATAGAGCTTGTTGCTTTTTATGCTTTTTATTGGAAGCTGACATAGAATGTCATGGAAGTGTACAAAGGCTTATAAAGGAATTCAAAGAATTAGGGGATTTAAGGATTGTATGGGCTTGGCACACAAAGGGTACAGCTCAGTATCTCAGTGGTGTGATTTTTTTGTGTATGTCACACCTCAAAGTGACTTAAGTTTTTTTTTCTTTCTGTGGTTTTAGTTTGTTGATTCAAAGTAAGTATCAGTTGTAGCGATGCAAATGGGAGAACAAATGGGAGAGCACTGCTGGGGATCCATGTGAGGAGCTGTTTTATGGGCTAGCCTTTGTTCATCTCTGGTTATGAGGGGTCTAACTCTGGCTTGCTAATGAAATGTCGCGACTTTTTCTTTGCTGTGTAACAAAACCCCCGTTCTTCAGAGTAGTCAGCACTGAGTTTCCTCATGGAAAGCCACCCTGAATAGAAAAGAGAGTATTTTGCATAAAAGAACTTACGTTTCATATGCAGTCCCTGATTCTGGTTAATGTTAATTATGTGCTAATGAAAGAGTGAGGGGGGAGATGAGGCTGTAATGAATGGGATCACATTAAGATTTAAATTAGCAAAGGATGGGAAAGCCAATGTAAATATTTGATGGTTTTTTATGTAGTCCATAGAATCTTCAAATGGATACTGGTTGTAGGGTAAGGATGCTGTGGTGAGCACACCTCAGTGTCAGCTGTGCCCGTTCCTTTTCTGCTCTTGGATTTTGATCCAGAGCAGCAAAATCCAACAAAAAGTGTCATCTTTGATTTATGGGTTAATTTTACAGAGAGCATAAAGTACATTTAAATGGATTGCTCTGTATTGTCAAGTGGCTAGTTACGTCTGGTGTTTTCACTTCTGCTATTTCAAATGTTTTAAAAAGTAGTGAGGTATAGGCTTCCAAAAATTATTTTTCTAAATTGAAAATCAACTTGAAGAGATTTGATAGGTGGGTAAAAGGTTCAGTGCTCTTTCCAGGGTAAATTTAAAAGAAAGCAATGAATATTTTTTCCTCTTTTTTTTTTTCTTCTGTTCAGATACATGTATGTGTATGTGTTGATAGATGTACAGGTCTATAATTGCTAGTACTGAGAAATTTGTGACTTTTTAATTTACCAGTCCCAAAGCTTGATTGCTCCACCTAAATATTTTCCTAAGTACTCATTTTTGTGTTAATATTTTTTAGCCCAGTGTTTTTAGAACAGTTTTCCTATAACGTGGCATTCATTACTTAATTTAGCAAATGGCTCCAATCTTTGAAAAATGAACAGTGCAACACAGCTGGCTGGAAGGTTTGAGACAGTAAGAGCCCAGTTCTGGCACCTCCTGTTTTCCTGTGGGGATCTGGGCAGTTGGTGATGCACAACACCCACGTGGGGCTCATCCCACACATAACTTACTTTGTAAGTGTTAGGATTACCACAGACAGGGTGAAGAGCTTCTTAAACAAGGATACTGCCTCTTGTGTCCTACATGCCATTTGCTGTTCAGATTGATCTCCATGCAGGCAGTGGGAAGCATTAAATCCCACGTGTCTCTCCTGCAGCTTGTTGATCCAGAGCCTCCTCTGGGGTTTTTTGTCAATATGTGTTACTGGGAAATCAATTCACAAAGCTGCAGCATCAGCCAGGGACATGTAAGAGTCAAATTGGGAAAATGATATGCCAGGACCGTCACTTCCTTTAGTGCAGGCTGAGGAGTCGTGGATAGGGCTGTGACTCTGAATACATTGCTGTAGTCAAAAGGAGGAGTAAATGGTGTTGAGGACATTTCAAGGAGGAATTCCAGTATTCTGCACTGGTTTATAAAAAATTCACCCTTCTCTGTAGCTTTTTTTCTAATAAACTAGATTACTAAATCCACTGTTCCTCCCAGAGTACTGGTCTGGTGCGTTCTTCCATGTGTAACTGTTGCCTGTAAATGCTTTAGATTTTTTTTTTAAAGGAATTGGGAGTTTTCGAAAGAACTCTGATGTGAGAGGAAAAAACTAAAACTGGGAAAATATTCTGCAGCTTTTCATGTGTATTTACTTATAGCCATTTTCAAACTAAACATGAATCATCCCTTACAGCAGGGAAGCAAGGGAAGAAAAATGGCCTGTGTGTTTTCCAGCAGTTGTTTTTAAAGATCAGTTGCAATGTAATGATACTTATGAGCAGATGTTAAAATCACACATTGTAAAGTAACTGTTAGCTTTCAGTTAAATGGCTTTTAATTTCTCAAGGTTGACACGTGGCAGGGTAGGGCGTTAATTCAAATTGGGGTACCTGTTACAAATGTTGAATCTCAGTGTAATTTTTGGCTTCCTCTCCCCTAAGGAAGCCCAGGTCCCTGTTCAGGTGTGGTGGTGCAGCCATGGTGTTTGTGGTGCTTCACTTAAACGAGGTTTAGCAAGTGGACTCTGCAAATGATGGAATGCAAAACAGGTTAATACTAAAAGTATTATCAAGTTGTGGGTATTTCAGATCTGCCCTTTAATCTCTTTTAGACTGCAATTACTGAGCTGGAGTCATATTTCAAGTGGGATAGCACTTCATTTAAAAATGTATTTATTCAGGTGTTTAAGGAATTCAGAAAATATGCTACCGGGTGCTAAAAATACTGCCAAGAGAGCCGGGTTCAGTTTTTAATATCTAACCTGCTGTGGTGGTTAAATATTTACATTGAAGGTCACTGCTGCTGTTTGTTCTCCACTTTAAATGTGCTTGGCAGCATTGCAGCTCCGAGTCCCTCCCACTCGAGTAGGGAGAAAAAAGCTATTGATCCCATCGGGGGACAAAAGCAAACCTATACTCGCCCAAAAGGAAATTGTATTTATGATACCAGTTTCCTCTCATGTGGGGACATACAGTGATGGTCAGAGGAGGATGGCAGATGGAGAGAGACTTTTTACAAGGGCATGTAGTAACAGGAAAAGGGAAGATGGCTTTAAAATGAAAGAGAGTAGGTTTAGGTTAGATATTAGTAAAAAAATATTTACTCTGGGGTTGGTGAGGCACTGGAACAGGTTGCCCAGAGAAGCTGTGGATGCCCTGTCCCTGGAAGTGTTCGAGGCCAGGCTGGATAGAGCTCTGAGCAGCCTGGTCTAGTGGAAGGTGTCCCTGCCCATGGCAGGGGTGTTGGAACTCGATGATCTTTAAGGTCCCTTCCAACCCAGGTAATTCTGTGATTCTACGATTGTTCTTTATTAACTTAATGCTATTGTAGCATCCATTTAATGAGTTTGATAACCAGAATAATTTTTTGAGTAAAAGTTCTTCCTGGCTGCGTGTCCAGGATGAGTTGGGTAGTTCAGCTTTCCTGCAGTGTGTTCAGCTTGGATTTCTCTGCAGGTGTGGAGCCGAGGAAGCAAGCTTGAGGCAAAAGGTGTGTGTGTGTTCCAGCTGTGTCCCTGCTGGCCTTTCCCTGCTGGTGAGGGTTCAGCACATGACACGAGGAACTTGTAACTTGGCAAGACAAAATGGTTAAAGGTCCTTTTAAAGACATGGCTTTTCTGTGTGCTTTTCGCACTCCCAGCTCCTTGTGTCAGACTTGCTGGAGTGGAGGTGCTGGCTGTGTCGCTGCTGGCAGGCTGAGGTTGCAGAAGTTCTGAGAACAACTGCATGAAGCTGTTCTGGTTTGCACATGTTTTCATGTGAAATAGTTTCAGAAGGCAGAAGTGACAAATTGCAGAGCTTCCTGTGCCTGCATTTAAGTTTTGTTAGCTGGAGCCAGTATTCAAGATCATGGTTCTGTTAGAGCTCTGTGCTTTTGAATTTTGCGTGTGTTTTTAACTTTGTGTTTTCATGCAGCTTTGGAGGCATATTTTCATATTGGCAGCAGTAGTGTTGTGTTCCTATTTTATGCTTTTTCATCATTAAATGTGAGATCACTTTGAAAAAGTAGTGTCATTATTCCCTTAAACAGATAGATTAATCAATACCACTAACTGTGTTCTTCCCCTACCTGCCCCAGGGTGAAGGCAAATGGGCTCAAGCTCATCTTGTTTCTAAACAGATAGTATTATGTCAAAATAACTTTCCTGCTCTTTTTTTTCAAATAGTTCTGGATTCTGAGTGCTTCCTGTGATGGGCTATTTTCAGTCCCTGTTGTGAAAAAATATTTTCAAAGCTGTCATTTTTGCCTTTAGGCAGTTAGTAAATGGGACACAAAAGACTGTAAAACTCTAATAAAAAATACACTGCAGACATTTGGCATGATCTAATTCTGCGTGCAAGGTTTATGGTGCTCTTTTCCTGGTCTTATGTCCTGTTATCCTGAAGAACAAACTGCAGTTTTTATGGGGATAGAGTTGTATCCTTAGCCCCAGGGGAAGCTGCAAAGGTCTGATCAGGAAAGCAACTTTCTTTGTGCAGCTTCCAAGGAATGTTGAAAAACTCCCGCTGTTGTGTGTTGTTTTTAGTTACAGCCTCATAGTGCTGAGGGTGGAGGAACCTTTACAGAATGAGATGGCATTACCAGTAATTTTCTCTTCCTGGTAGAGACTTTGGACTTGGTGGTCATAGAGCAGTGGCCCTGCTGGGCCGCTCTTTGATTATGCAAGATTTTTCCAAAGCTTGTGTGAGAAACCAGGCATTTGGAAATTAAGGAGCGAACTTAATGGGAGATTTCTAGATGCCGTGTTTCCTAGTTGGACCGCATGGAGACGCTAGAGCCTTTCACTCCCGCCAGCAAATGCATCAAGGAATTTAGTGGAGGACGTGGCTGTTTCTAACTGAATGGAGAAGTAAAGAGTCCTTTGGCCATGCCCGTATTTTTTCTGGAGGGAGATTATGATACGGCACTGAGGGAGCATCTGAATTTTCAGTATGGCTTTTTGCATGGACATGTTATGTTTTTCCGTCTTTTAAAAGCTTATGAAGTAAGGAATCCAGTCAGATTTTCTGAAAAGTTGTTTGGTACCGTGCAGGAGCCCAGGGTACACAGTCAAATTGGGTGCTTTTGAAAATGCTTGTTGGAAGAAACTTGTTCCAGAGAGCAGAATTTTTCTTAGCAGACAGTGCCCTCCTTCAAGGAGAGCTGCACGTTGTGCTCTCCGTGGATGTGCATTTTGATGGCGGTAATTGGTCAGTGACCATCAGGTCTTATCGGCGAACCTTTTATCACCTCACTTTCACTTCTTCCTGCGTAGGTGTTCTTCACTTGCTGGAACATGAGGAAGAGTATGTCTTCACCCTGCCCAGTGCCTACGCTCGTTCAATCCTTACCATCCCGTGGGTGGAGCTTGGAGGGAAAGTCAACATCACTTGTGCCAGAACGGGCTATTCCGCCACGGTCACGTTCCACACCAAGCCCTTCTACGGAGGGAAGGTCCACAGGTACGGGAATTACTGTCTCACTCTTGTTTACCTGCTACTGGATTTCAGGGGGAAGACTCTTGGGCATCTGCTCAGTTCTTCTGTTGCAATATTTTACAGACAGATAGCTGAAGTTCTTTTCCTATTAGTGCTGGAGATGACTTAAAGCTTTGGGGCGGTTTATTGTAGCAATACGTATTATGTTGTTTAACTGAATTGGATGTATTTCTCTCATTAAAATAAAGTGAATATATCTCTCCAGACTTTGTTGCTTGTAAAAGTTGCTGTAAGTGCAGGATCAGAAAAATGCACGTGGAAAAGGCAGTATTTCTGCTACACCAGCTGCTGCTTCTGTGTGAGTCTTGTAGGTGAACTGGTATTCCAGGTGGAGCTCCTGAAAAGAGGACAGAAGCAAAAGTGTCACTGCCCATAGTGGTGGCTCCCTACTGGGGACTCCCACCTCTGCACTGAAATTCCAGATGGTGAAAATGTTATTTACCTTCTTTGATTCCCCTTTACTAAGGGTGCAAAGAGGCGCTGTGCAAGACAGCCTCCTGTCTTGCTTCCGTGCCCAGGTTGATTAACATCAGACCCCTTTCTTGTTCTGCTGTTCCCATGTCCAGAGGAGACTGTGCTTTTGCATGGTTACCTCTGTTTTATTTCAGATGGTGTAACTATTCTTCCATACGTGTGTCAACCATTTCAATGTTGTGTTCAGGCAAATGGCCACGTGGGGCTGTTTTTACAGGGATTTTCTCTAAAAATTGTAGAAAAGAGATGGGTGCCATCAGGGTGAGTGAAAATTTGGGGAAGTTGTGCTGTATTACTTTAGTAATTAAAAAACTTAATTGAGTTTACAGATTGCTTTCTAAAGCACACTTGTGCATGCTCATAGACACACACAAACCTTCTCCCTCCATTTCTGTTTTCCAGTCCCACCTATTTTGCTCACTCTCAGGCCAGTTCTTTGACTGCTGAGGTGGCTTTAGTCATTGCCTCTCAGCAGCTGAGAAGTGAACTTGCAGAGCTAAAGAAGAAAACAAAGATACCCAGAGTCTTTGACACGGGTCTTTGACACATTATGTTCAGGTGTGAAAGTATCATGTATTGAAAATGTCACACGAATGTCAGGGATTGTTTTTCAGGCTGCTGAGGAAACCATTCGGCTCTGGGCTAGGGACGAGTATCAGAGTTTTAAGTTGGCTTACTGCTGTACTTTGCTAGAATGTCGTCCCAAAGCTTTTGCTGTGTTAGAAGAGCTTTCCTGAGATAAGTCTTTCTTTTTCCTGACTACTTTGCTTGAATTATTGATTTGTAGAGGTGGAAAGCTGCTTGTACCCTTAGCAAGGTAGTGCTTTCACGTACTGATAATAAACGGTATCAGTTATTTCTGTGCTCTTTTTTCCTTGCCCCTTGAATCAGGGTTACGGCCGAAGTGAAGCACAATCCAACGAACACCATTGTGTGCAAGGCACAGGGAGAATGGAATGGCACCCTGGAATTCACTTACAGCAACGGAGACACCAAAGTGATTGACACCACCAAACTGCCTGTTATCAGGAAAAAGATCAGGCCCATAGCAAACCAAGGGCCGCTGGAATCGAGGTAAGGGCACAGGCTGTGCAGTGCTCTCCTGAACCTCGGGCGGGAACAGAGCACAGAAGCCAACTGTGAGTCTCAGTGCCGTGGTTCAGAAACGCCTCACTTCCTACAGCACAGAAATCTGGGCACAGAGAGCTGTGTATTGGCTCCTTGGGGCACAAATTACACTGTAGTGACGAGTACATCAATTTTGTAGATAGGGAAAATGCCTGTATGTGTTCTAATGAGCATCTGGAAAATGGTAATGCAGTGTTTTCACCTGCTTTTTGGAGTGATTGCAACATGGTAGGCAAATGAGTCAGTTTGTTGCAAGTAATTCAAACTGGTATATATATTATATGTTGCCTATAATTTAAACATGGTATTTCATGTTTTATGTATTTTAGAATATATATTTGTATAAAAGTATGCAAAATGTGAGGCAGTGGGAGATACAAAGACACACATACAGGTGGTTTTGAGGCTCTCGGCACCTACATCGTGTGCCTAACTCTTTCTAAGTACATCAGAAAAAACCCATTCTGTATTCACTGTCAATAACTGCTGATGTTTATCTTCCGAAAAATCAATACTTTAATTGAATTTAGGAACATTTTATTGGAGGATTTAAAAATATGAGTTAAACTACATTTTATTATCTGTAAATGCCTTTTTATTTTACAAGGGTGTCTTCAGTCATTGTGCAGGGTCAGATACAATTTGTCTACTTTCTAGACTGCTTGCTTATCCACAAACTCATTTTTCCCCTGTACTGTGGAACATAAAGATTGTAGTAAATAAGGAAACTAGTAGCTCTTCAGTGTATTTATTGTATTTTTTAGATACTAGTAAGCAAATTGCATCCATCCAGTGTCTCTGCAGGATCTGGAGTTTTATCAGATTGTAAACACAAAGTCGTTTAAACACCCCTGGACATATGTGAAAGCTGGGGTTGGTTTCAGACAGAGCAGTTTGGATTAGATATTAGGAAGAAATTCTTTACTGTGAGCGTGGTGAGGCACTGGAACAGCTTGCCCAGAGAAGCTGTGGATGCCTCATCCCTGGCAGTGTTCACGGCCAGGTTGGATGGGGCTCTGAGCAAACTGGTCTAGTGGGAGGTGCCCCTACCCATGGCAGGGAGGGTGGAACTAGAGGATCTTTAAGGTCTCTTCCAACCCAAACCATTCTATGAGGATTTTTCTCAGTGCTTTTCTGGGCAAAGTTTCTGCTCGGCTGATATGAGGCATTGCATCTGAGTGTGGTCAGCTGTGTGAGAAACATGTTTAGCTCTGTACTGGTAATTACTGTAACTGGGAATACAGAGCACACACCTAGAGGGGCTCCCTAGAATCAGTTCCTCTGTCAGTGACCTCACTGGACCAGTCAGTGTCCCAATTCAATGCACTCTTGGGTTTTGGCTGACGCTCCCTTATAATTCAAAAATTTAACTGTAAAAAACTGCAGAATTAAACACCTGTCATTTGGGGGGTGGGGGAACATCAGTAAGGCATGTGAACTGGAAATGGTAAAAATAAATCCACCTGCTTTGAGAACAAAACTCAGGTGGTGAAGAGTCAGGAACACAGAGTCTGCTGAGAAAATTCCATGGCAAAATACTGGGAGTTGAGTGAATCTGAAAATTTGGTCCACAAACTTGATGAATATCCTAGGGGAGTGATGATTCCCAAGCTGTGGGACTTGGAAAACCAGCATGGATAGCGTGGCCTCAGACTGGTGTCCAGCAGCACCGGGCTGTGGCAGAGCTGTTCTCACCCTCCCTTGTGCTCCTCCTCCCTGCCCAGGCACCTGTGGCAGCACGTCACCAACTCTCTGAAGGAGGGGAACATCGATGCTGCCACGGAGCACAAGCACCGCCTGGAAGAGAGACAGCGAGCAGAGGAGAGGCAGCGCGCGGCACTCACAACTCCCTGGAAACCCAAATACTTTGCCAAAGAGGTACTCGGAGTCTCTTGGCTTAGAGAGCCTTTAGCAAGTTCCTGCACAGGGGACGAGTGAATGTCCATGGATTTTGTCATGGGCCAGTGTTGTTATGTACCACTGATTGCTTAAATTCTCTTTTCAACAGAGTCTGGCTCTTGAACGAGAACAGTGGATTTTTCCACATCTAAGTTGTGAACTTGTTAACTTCTCTTCAGTTAGATTGATTTTGATCTGGATTTTTGGTACCTAATGTTAAGCACATAAAGTGATAGGTTTTTCTGTAAAATCCAGCTCTTTTCAAATGCTGCATACTCACATCTCCTATTAATCTTAGCACACTAAAATGAGCACAGTCCAGGGAGAGTTGTCCAGTGCAAGTAAGCATTGACATCCTAAACACAGTCTTGGGTTTCATCTGTGTGAAAGGAAACAGATTTTACCAAGTTCATCTTTGCCCTTTCTTGGAGGAGAGGTGGAGGGGAACTGAGACTGACTGAGGGAATTGTTATGTTAGCCAGTATGTGCAGCTGTTTAAACCAGCATCTTTTGCATCTTCCCATTGCTTCTCTTCCCCCTTGTTAATTTTTTCTCTCCCATCCACATTACTTGTCAATTCATTAAACACAGAATTTTCAGGTGACAGGGATGGCTTCTTGTTTGGTCTTATTTTAGCTTTTGTGTGGACATACACAGATCCGGTATGTATAAATCTTGTTTGTAAACTCTGCTTAATTTTCTTGCAGGGCGATGGTTGGGTGTACGTGAATCCTCTCTGGAAGACCCATTGACAGGAGAGAGCAGTTGCCTCGTAACTTTACCTGAAAGGCATTAAAATGATACAGTATTTAACTTCAGGATGTCCTTGGATAGGTCCTGTTCCCAGAAGATCCCCACGGGAAGCTATGTACTGTGAATGACACATCTCAAAACAACCATGAGCTCGAGTTTATTCAGGAGCCATTTTGTGTGTGCAGATCCACAGACACACAGGCACAAGTCCCTAAGTACACACGGTGTGCATGTGTTGTGTGTGTTATTTACACTACATGTAAACAGTACCAACACCAATAGCGACTCAAAGACCTTTTCCTTGAAGTGTTAGGGCACAGAACTCCGGCTGGACTTGGCCGGGGTTCCCCGAGTTGTGTGCTTGCAGGATCAGGCCCTATGCTAGTATTTAAGAAAATACTTTTTTATTAGTACTGGTTAAGGTTTTTCTATTTTTCACTTTTGCCAAAAATGTTTTGCACTTAAAACGTAACGTGTCTCTTAATGGCGGTCGTTCTGTCTGAACAGTCACCAAGTAACTCACTTTGACATAAGAATGATCCACTGGCTGTGCCCGCTCCGGGTGGCTGAGTTCAGGGCATGTTTCCTGTCACTGACGAGTGTGAATTTCCTGCCACCCTGTAAGAAGTAGCAATACCTTCTCCAGAACGTTGTTCTTCTTTGTTCATGCTCCAGCTGTTCAGTCAATTTCTGGTCACCACCCTGAGCCAGCTGCTCTGGTAACTTTGATCTTGCTGTGTAATGTTCTCTGGCTGCTGTCATGCCACCACTTTTGGCTTACATGTTCCACTAAATGGGATTGCTTCTGATAAAACATTTGGATGAGCAGAGATTATATAACTGGCCTTCCCAGATAAATGATTTTATGATGTAAAAGTAACAATTTAGTAAATTATTCCACTGAGACAACAACTTTATGAATGAAATAAATTAAATGGGATACAATTTGTTTTGTAAAGAAAAAAAAATTTAAAAATCCTGTAGCTTGATCTTGCTTTGTACCCACTGTGTCACAGTACCCACTGTGACATTGACAAAGTGGATTCTAGAAGTGCATTAAGGCTTTGTTGCTTTTTAGTTTGTATTTGTTGAAAGTGAAGATGTTTTTGAGAGAGGTGGCAGCAAAAGGCACATGTAAAACGTGCTCAGTGCTTCTTTCCACAGTGCCCCGTAAAGAAACCACTGTATTTCTAACACACAGTAGCATGGATGCCTGTCTGTAGAGCTGAGTAATTTTGTGCCTTTTGTCTGCTTTGTTAATACACTGACTTATGCTTTATAGATACTACCCGAAGATATCTAGGTCAAAGCACTGCTCACATCTGTCCTTGTGCGTCCTGCATTTTGTTTTTTTTGGTAGATGTTAAGATCTCTTGAGCAGCTCGGAAGGCTGAGCAGAGGAGGTGTGTGCACAAGGAAACATTCCATTAGTTGTTCCTTTGGATTTGAACTTCAGATGTCTCTTTCATGAAGGTGTGGCTACTTTTTCCTCCTAAATGCTATTTAGTCTTGTCTGTCCTTTTTTTTTGCACATTAGAAAGATTCATGTTCTAAATGATTTAAATCCTATTTTTTAAAAAAAGTGGATTGTATGAGCTTGGTTTTGTAACTGACACTTTTTTTTTTAAGAGGAAAAAAAAATCTTATTTTTTAGGAATAGTTGATGTAATAGTTTTCTGTAACAAAACCAAAATGATGCTGTTGTAGTAATCACTGAACTGCTACTACTGAGTATCATCAGGAACATGTGTACTTTATCACCTGCAAGAATTCACTTTATAACAGACCCACTCTTGTTCTAGAGGTTAGTCTGATAAGTACCTAAAAGTATTCCTACAGTTTGTACTATCATCATGAAGAACAATCGAAAAAGCTGACTTAAACACATGGAACATCCTCCCAGAACTCTTTCACACACCAAAGAACAAGACACATACTCACTAAATAGCCATTGCAAACCTCTGTGTGTCAGGCATGCAGGCCTGGGCCCCTGAAGGAGTAGACCTCTTTCAGCTGGGATGGTGTGACTGTCGAGGCTACAGAGATGCTGTAGCTGTTCTTTTAAGGAGAAATTGGAATAATTTCCTGCTTGTAATTTATTGAAGATTTCTCTGTCTGCATGGTTGGTTGTTTCTGCATGCCAAGGACATTCCACTTGTGCTCTGATCAATGTTTAGTTCCATTCTGATGCTATGAAGAATCCTGATGCCATTACCACTGCTTCTTTCCCAAAGTAACTTGGGAGACACAAACGTAAAAAGTCCTTTCAGAAAAGATCCCATCAGTGAGAGAATCCAGAACAAGATTCACAAGTGTAATTTTATTTTTCTGATAGTATGTGTTCAGTATATTTTACAGGACTGAAAAGTAAATATTCATAAGCCTTATTCTGTAGGTCATTCCAATAGCTGTCTTGGAATTGCAAGTAAATACTTTCCTTTTCAAGTAGCCGATGTACACTGAATTGTAATGTAAAAACTTCCATGTACTTCAATTTTCTTTTTGTGCACACCTGTAGAAAGCCTATGCAACCTTTTTCTTTCTTAAATTAGAAATGTTCAGAAAGAAAATTTATACCTTTATCATTTAAAAGATGCTCTGGCAGTCTCTTCTGATTTGCCTTCCTTTCATAATTTGTGAATTTCAAATGAGAATGCTTATGAATAAAAGATTTGTTTCATTTAGTAGTGGGATGCCCTTTCTCTTTCCATGGAAGCCTTAGTTCAGTGGTGTCAGTCCCTGACTGTCCAGGAGCTGTGTACGACACCCGGGCACCTCTGAGCTGCCTGCATGGTTCCCATGGAAGGGATTTGCCAGTTGAATCCGGGTTTGTTGTGGGGCTTTTCTGCCCTGCTTATTCTCCCAGGCACTCTGGAGGTAAGTTTTTTGTTTAAATTGGACAGCTCTACCCAGGGGAAACGGGGCTGGGCAGCAACACAGCTTTAAGAAAGGCTGTGGAACATTTGCCTCATTTTGGCAAGTAGAAAGGAAATAGGTAAAGGTGTCCCCTTGCTTCTGAAAATCCCATTTCATTTAATCTTTATCACTAACAGAGATTGTTGATTAGATACCTCTTAAAACACAACTCCGCATTATTGCACCACTGGACACTTGCATGAGGAGGAAAAATGTTCTTAGAGGAATCACAGATTGCGGTCAGCATTTTTCAAGTGTTAGATAATGCCGTTCTGGTTTTCTTTAAACATTCATCCCCAGTGTTGGAAACAATCGTGCTGGAACACTTTGTTTTTATGCAAAATGGAAAACAACACTGCCTGTAAATAGGGCAGGAAACACTACCCAGTCCTGTTCCTTGCCTTCTGTGGCATTGCTTCAAGGCTATGTCTTGGAGCAGGTCATCCACTTGGGTTAAAGGTGTGAGGGAGTTTTAGTCACAGCCAAGTATGATTTATTTTCAGTTTTTACTCATGGTGAGACTGGTATGTACCAAGAGCTCTGTCAAAGCATTCAGCTACTTTTTCAAGAGTAAATCAATCAAAATATTTAATTAATGACTTTTCTCCCTGTTATGAAATTACTTCTGCAAGTCAAAGTATTTCTTCTGGGATTAACAACAGCCCTGTCTGCTTCACTGCTCACAACAGTAATGAGTAAGATACAGAACCTATGCAATATTGACTTTTAAGACACTTGCAGCTTTAGCTCCTTAGCAACTGCTGACCTGAGCCTGGCTCACGAGTTTTTTTTTGTTTTGTTTGTTTGCTGTGTTTTTTTGTGTTTTTTTTTTTTTTTACTGTTCTATGGCTATTCTGCTTCAAAATTTGACATAGTAGAACAACAAAAGGATGGCTGGAACTAAGGAAAGAAGCTAGTCTGGGAGGTGTGTTTGATGAAGATGGAAGGCAGCGGTAGTCTTCGCTGGTGGGAGTGTTGTTCAAGTCTCCCAAAGAAGAGGTAGGAGTTAGTTTAGCTGTGTGATTTTAGGATCCAGGTGTAAACACACACGGTGTGCAGATTTCTGAGGAACCAAGGAAGGTGAGACAGTGCCAGTTCTTCTTTGTAATCTTGCTTTTTCTAACTGGATGCCTCAATGACTCCAACCTTTTATTTCATTTTAACTGCAGAACGTTGGCAGAATCCTTGAAGTCATGTTAGATTTTTCTAAGAAAAAAATAAAGCTTGGGTAAGTAGTAGGCAACTTTAGGCCCAGGCTGGCTGGGATCCCTGCAGTTGGCTTATTTTTATTTCACATGCCTCACATTCACTTATTTCTGCTGTTAAAGAGAACGCTGTCCCCTAAGGCTGAAAACAGTCTGTCCAGCTGTAAAGGTACCTACACAGGGGATGGCAGTCTTGTATTTCCTTTTTTAAAATGAGGCTGAGGTACTGCCAAGCCACAGACTGACTGGCAGCATCTGTCCTGCTGCCTTTCAGGTGTTCTTCAAAATGTTAGGTCCCTTATTTCTCACCAGTGGTCAGGATGCAGATTGGCTTGGAAGCAGCAAGACACTAGAAATCATGCATCACATAATCAATCAGCCCTTCTGCTGGTGGGTGGGCAGCTGTAGCAGCTTGAGGAGCTCCAGATGCTGGAAGGAGTTGCTGCAACACGTGTGGTTGGGAAGGAAGGCTGCTCGTCCCTGGAACTATGACAGCCACCTTCATTTCACCACAGCAGAGGCCCTAGAGTTGGCTTAGTTTAAGCTGGAGGGATGTTAAGAAGATGCTGTGGCTTCATTACAGCAGCTTGGTGAAGTCAAGAGATCTGCATTACAGAATTTTAATGTCTTAATTTATGACTAGGACTACAAGCAACATGTTATCAAGTTAATCACAAGAAAACTGACACAACAGCCTTAACACAAAACTTGAATTAACTTTATTTTCCCCTACAGTTGACAATTGGTCTGCATTGAGCTTTAAAGCAACAAAATAAAATGAAATCTCCAAACGACAGGGGCCAGAAATCCAGATTTAATTACCTTTGTGAAAATGTTGCAGCTGTAGTATTGGTCTGTATAAACCACTGGAGTCAAAAATGAGTTCATAAATCAAAAAAATATTCTACACCTTGGAAAAGAAGTCAGCAGTAACATTCTCACAGAACACTGTAAATTTACATTTTCTTCATGAAAGGTACATACTATTCTGCATTTACATCAAGTTATTGATGCAAGTTTTGTTTCTATAAAAAGTTACAACCTGTGGCAGGAAAACAAACTGCAAAAAAACCCTTTCATTGTAATTAAAGAAAAATTTCAAGTCTGTATAAAGTTTCCTTATAGCCGGAAAGTGAATATGTTCAATCTCCATTTGTATTTTAGTGCATTTAATCTGACAGTTTTCACCACTTAAAAAAACCCAAACCAAAACCAGTATAAAAGACAGACAAAGCAAATAGCACTAGAGCAGGAATTTCTTCAACTGATTTAAGCACTCTAAATAAAAACGCAGAGAAACCAATTTCCAGAAAAACTTCCACCCTCGCCAGAAAGGCAGCAAGGGGTGAAGAGGTTTGCAAATCTTCTACCTCTGATAGCCACAGAAAAGGGGTTTTGTACACCTGTCAACCTTCTTTTCCCCAATAACCAGGCTATACTTGTTTTACCAATGTAAACATTCACCTAAAATAGTTTAGTTTCTGTTCTGAAGCACCAGCAGCTCCATGGTGCTCAGCTGTATGTTGTTATAGCATTCATTACTGTCGTTTCAGATCTTTCAGGAGGTTACAAATTTAGCCCTTGTATCTATGGTGTGCAAGATTTGCCTTGTCTACCTTGTGAAATGACAGTGTAAGGCAGCAATACTGCAATCCCGTGTTGAACAAAAGCAGCTTGTCCAATTAATCTGTCCTGTCACCTCTTGTGAAAACTGCAGCTTTGCTTCTTACACTCCAGCTCAAAACCAGCCTGCAGCAAGAGTAAAAGGACATTGAAAGAAACCATTGAAAAATAATCATGGGAGTAACTTGTTTTGAAAGTTGAATTTGAGAGAGCTCTGCCACCTCTTTCTCGTTGAAAAAGAGTCATTTTCAGATGTCACCATTCCAGTTTTCATACGGCTGCTATTCAGCTGAACAGTGTTCTCCAAAAAAGATTGACAAGTATGCATGTGCCAAGGACCAAATTACAGGGTTCTTTGGTAAAGTCAGTCCAAATTCTCAACAGATTTGAAGGATAATATGTACCAATAAAAAAAATGCTGCTAGACTTGGATAGCAGCTCTGTCTTGCTTCACATTACAAATCTAAAACAGCTGTTCTCAATAAGCCAATATTTTTAATCAGACATTGCCTGAAAATTTTGTACAATAATCTGGACCAATGATGGTTCTGTACCCTCATGTTGCTGTGAAACATGATTTGAGCTAAAGGCAAAGACTGGTTATCTCAAGGACAACTGCTTCGTATTAGCAATCAGAACAGTGTGTTTAAACTGTCTTCCTGTTGGGTCTCTTGCCTTTCTTTAAAATTAGTTTATTCTTAATGTAGCCACGCTTCCTTTTGGAGGTCTAAAAAGAAAAACAGAATAACAGGTATTAGTTAATGATTTAGTCTTGACCGCGGTTTAATGATGTGCATTTCAATGCCTGAGCTTTAGATTGATTTTAAAGAGCTTAAATGCTAAACCCTCAACTAGGCATTATCCAGTTATTATTTTTAATGTTGGGATTGTTAATTCCTGCCCAGCAGTTTCTTTTGCACAAGATGTGCTTTTGTAAGCCCCTGTCTACTAGATCTGGAGAATTCTTTTCAAAGCATGTGCTGAGGCAGAATTAATAATTAACCAACATGACAGAACTCTAATATGCCCAAAGAGCACAACTGTTGTGTTAGTTTTGTTTGGAAGTACCTTCTTGCGTCTTTTGCACTATTTGATTATCTTAAAAGTTAGGTAGAAGTATTTGCTCAAAGCAACATTTTTCAAAAGAAAAAAACCTGAATAATCGCATTTTAGTCTTCTAAACTCTGCTGTTGGTCTGTAGGCTGCTTAGTTAGCACTTCCTGCACATTCCTTTATCAGCGTGTTTTAGATTTTTTTTAAGGTAGTAATGGGGGGGAACATTACTGTTGGTCATAGGTAAAATTAACTTCAAATTTGCATACTTAGTTTGTGGCAGGTAGAATTGTACATTCAACACACCTGCCAGGAGGCAGTTTCCACCCTTGCTGCACTTTGCTGTGCTTAGCACCAGGCTCTATTCTTACTTTTAAAAATTGTATTTAATCAACATAATACCACCAACATGATTATAATTGATATAGATAGATACAAACTTAATATGTAATACTCAGACACATTGTATCTCTGAGCTTGAGCAATCTCATTTCCTAACATGATAGCAGATGGACTGAATTTACAGTAAGGAAGCAACTGCTGAAAAACTGTGGCTACTGCGGAGCCCTCAGAATATGTTTAAGAAATCCTAGTTTGGACATTTGGCCCATGCTCTCCACTGATTCTCTGATTTCTTAATGGGAAGTAGAGCCTGTTTGTACTGCAACAGTTGGTGGGGGGCCAGAAACTGCATCAACTTCTGTCGTCTTTAGACAGAGACTATACCCATCCAAGGCTTAAGTGGGGTCAGTTCATCTATCATGGATAAATACAGCCTTGCTTGTCACTTAAAAAGTTAGAGTGTTAAGTGTATGACAGGCACAATAAAGCTTATCATTTCCTTTCAAGATATGACTAGCTTCAGTGGCAAATCTCAAATGCCTTACTTTATGTACTTCCATCAAATCACAAAAATAAGCATCTTTACATTTAACATTCTCTACTTGCAGAGAACGTTCTGTACTTGTATTTCCATGACACAGTGTAAGTCTACTGCCTATACTAATTTAGTTTGTTAGACAGGCTTCTGGAGTTCCTTTTGCAACATCTATTTGAATATATAGAAAACAGATGTTGTGAAGGAGAGGGCTGTTAAGTCTCCCCAGCTCCCCTGGGAAGACACCTTTCTTAATAGGCTGAAGGAGGGCAGCGCAACAAACACTTTAAAACCGTGAAGATGACTTCAGGCAGTAAGCAGACAGACACTAAAGTTCCATCAACAAAAGTTTCATATTTAATTTATTTCATACAAAATTGCCATTTTTAAACTTCTAGGCATCACTACTTTCAAACAAAGTCAGAAAGCAACTCCCACATTTACTTAGTGAGCCATAGTTACTGAAACATGAATTGATGTACTTTAGAGATTATACTTCCATTTACATGAAGACTTAAGAGTTGTAACAGCCAGTGACACACTCTATGTCCAGTTAGCATTCTGCCTAAAAAAAATCTAGCCTTGTGTCTTCACATGCTTTTAAGTTAAGCAGACAGTAAATTAACAATTATTACCAGCAGGCAGGTCTGATATTGGACACTAACATGAACAGTATCCGTAACATTCTGGCTAGTGGAAATATATAATTCACCAGCTATGTGATTGACTGTTAAAAATGACTCCTGACCCCTTTCAGTTACTTCACTGGGAACCCACCTTCTTTGACAAATACTTCTGTTTCGGTACAATGTTGGTTACTCTAGGTTTATGATCCAATGTCTCTCTGTTGTCTAGTTGTTTGACCTTGTATATTCTAACAAGCCAGTGCTCTGAGGTAAAGGCTTCCTCCAGATGTTTAAATTTAATGTCTTTGTTGCCTATCTCTGCATTGCGTGTTCGGTCGAATCCCGGGGGTGTCCGAAAATCCAGCTATAAAAGTTAAAGTTGCATGTTAGTTTGAGACAAAACCCAGAACACCAATCACTGCAAACTGTAGAACTCCATGCTACAAGGCAGTAGAGCCAGAGTCAAAGGGCAACACTTCTCTTCAGCTGGCCAGAGTCAAAGGGCAACACTTCTATTGCATTGGTTACTACTACACAGAAAAACCTTTAAGATCCTAAGGGACAAATTCATTCTTACTCCTGCAGGTGTCAGAGGAGACAGTACTTAATGTCTCAGCAAAGCTACCTTGTCTGCATTTAGAGATGAAACAACTCAAAGAACACTCTGAGGCGCAAGCAGCCTGTGGTGGCTTTTCAGCAGAGCTGCTCCCTTGTGCTCTTGCCTATATGGCAATAATTTGCACTTCCATGGTTTTCCATACAATCCAGTAGTTGTTCACAATTATCAGTTAAATTTGGCCCTGCTGTGTTACAATTAAGATCCACTGAAAAAAGGATTCTTGTGCTAATACATCAGAAGGACGGGCCCCTGGTGGGGGCAACACAGGAAGAAAAGGAAAGGAAAAAACCAAACAGGTTTAGCTCCATCCATGTGCTTGATGCTCCCAAAGGCAGGTGACAACTGCTGCCCTTACTATGCAGTGCAGTGTTGTTTTATACACTGACGTGACTTGGATGGAAATCATGTAGTTTCTGACAGACATTAAACAGTCAATAGTTCCACTTGTGTGTTGCTATTACAACAAACAAATCTAAAGCTCTCCACAATGTCACAGCTGATGCTTTAGTGAGCACACAGCACAGTGCAATCAAGATCCAGGGCAATGTGAAGGACACCAAAAAATGAGGTGCAAGTGTAGGTTAACAGCAGAAATGCTTTTTGCTAAAGGTTATAAACAGCAGACCATGACTGGATGCATTTTAATTTGTAAAAGCTCACTCTTACTGCAGATTCTGCTACTACACACAATGCTTAATCCAAAAGATAGAAAATACATCAAAATAACATTTTCTCACATTTCAGTTAAGATTCAGAAGAAGCTGTAGCACTAACCTGCATCTCTCCAAATCTGTAATACGACATTTTATACATGAGGCAGTTCAGCAAAGTTGGAGAACCTGCCTTGTCTACCCGGAATTCTCCCTGAGGGGTAAAGTAATCACTTTCCTTTAAAAAGAAAAGAAGATACAAAGAGTCAATGCAAACTAAAATCTTACTTAAGGGAATTTCTCCTTCCCTTCTCCACAAAAAGACCCCCAAGAATCTCAACTGGCTTTCACAGTTTAAAAGCTGATTTAAGGTAACCTTAAAACAAAAAAGATGGTGCTCATTAAAGGTGAAATAGTTGCAAACTACCTGCTTGTAACCCAGACCCCAATGGATCAGTTTTCCTAAATCTGTACTATTGTGCTGCTGCAAGTTTTGTCACGTCACTGTAAGTGGTTCTGGAAAAGTTCTCTCAAACTGTAAAAGTTAGTTGGGCATCTATTCTTCAAAAGGGTGACAAGCACTGTATTGTTAATATACAAGATCTGCACGGTCACTGTAAACTTCGTATGTTCTCTGTGTTTAAACAAAAAATTTCTGCCATTCTCATCTCAAGTACAAGATGAAAGTATGCACACGTACCTTAAGCCTGTGCTCAATATCTAGGAGTTTTTGTTAGGCTTAAGAAAATATTACTGCAGACTTCTGCAATCTTAGAGGTGTTTGAACAGCTTAAACTCTGCATGAGTCAATATTAACACTTTCACTTGTCTCCTACTATTACAGAGGTTGAAGAAATTTGTAATGCTGACTGTTTAAACAGTCTGAACACTCCTACTTTTTCAGGCATGTGATGATGCATAGACACAGACACAAGAATTATTAAAAAAATCCTGTATTTTTTGGTATCATGCAAAACCATCAAAAGCTTGAGGTTACTGACCTTTCAGAATCAAAAACATTGAAAGAGACTGGGCTACAGGCCATTGCACTCCTACTGTTCTAGAAAACAACCCCAGCACATTTTTCAAATAAAATGGCAATAAGTAGTACAGATTTCCCTCTACTGTAGTGACCACTACCAGACCAGTGATAACATAAATAAAAGGGTTTTTAAAAAATTAAAAAGTAGAGGTTCCACTTACCCGTATATCTTTGGGATGTTCCCCCTCTGCTATTCTCACCATCCACAAAAATTTATTAATATCATCACCAGAGTAGCCAATCACACCACCAAAAATAATCAGAACATAATCCACATCCAGGCTTCTCATGATCTCGTATGCTGCTGACTCATTTGATGACATTGCCTTTCCCACCTGTGTCATTGCAAAAATATCTTAAATATCTGCATAGCTGCCTATTGAACAGCTCCACAGATCAACACAGCCAGACCAAAGCCAAAGAATCCTATGCCATGTGCTCTAGGATAGCCCTGCTTGAGCAGGGAGGTTGGACCAGGTGACTCACTGTGCTCCCCTTCCAGCCTGTGGTTCTGTTATTCTCTAATACCTACTTACCAAGCAAAGCCAACATTTTCATTCTAGATAAAGAAAACCCATTGCGAGTATTTAGAAACTCAAAAGCTCAACCTAAACTGAAATATTTTCTCCTCTGTAAGAGGAGTGCTGCCTGTTGAAAGGAGTCTTTTGAGTATGAAATGTAGCAATAAGGGTTTTCCTTTTGTAGCACCTGCATCTTTTCAAGTCATAACCGTATTACCAAAAACTTAAGTGTTGCAGAAAATACCTAATTACAAATTATTTTCAAAGCTTTAGACACAGCCTAAAATGTACAAATTATTTGAAATGTGATTTTTTTTTTCTTGAGTGCTGTCCTTCATTAATGAAGCATCCATTGTGCATTGCAGTAAGTAGCATACAGGCACTGAATTCAAGGTATATCTACACAGAGAAAATATCAGAAT
The DNA here is from genome assembly GCA_013399875.1 of Gymnorhina tibicen. NCBI lineage: Eukaryota > Metazoa > Chordata > Aves > Passeriformes > Artamidae > Gymnorhina > Gymnorhina tibicen. The sequence continues at coordinate 1,611,896 of VXAZ01007128.1, read as the reverse complement.
AAAACTTTTTAGAGCTGTATCCAGCACCTCTTCTATCATGGTCACTTCAAACACTTAAAGAATTCAGTCAGCAATTGGCATTTAGTTCAGCAGTTTTGTTTGCTCTTGAAGCTCTTGTACTTCAGGCATAGAAACATATTCCTGTAGTCTAAGGGAGTAACTACAATATGTGTAATACTGCATCTGAACTGGTAACATTCAGCTAAGAATGTAATTAGAGAGCACTAAGCTTAGGCAGAGCAAGCTGTCAAAAAGACCAAGAACCTCAGCTTCTTGGCCATTATCCTAATTAATGTGAGGTTATTTGCCAGATTTCCATCTCTGTGCAGGAGGAAATCATCTGGACACATCTCCAGGGCACACCTCATTTACAGCACAAGTGCAGGTACTGGCCACAACACACATTTATTGCTTGGGTCCCCCTTTATGGAGTCTTCGTTCCAAAATGGAACTTGACAATGCAGCAATCGAACTCGAGAGAATTCTTTATTGAAAGCCATCATTGTCAGTTGCTGCAATGCGTGTGGTTACTGTGCTTAGGCAACACAGATGACTTCCACAGTCTCTGTTCACATGATGCACCTTGTCCTGCAAAAAGCTGTGAGTTGGGATGCAGCATCTGCACTTCTACCTCTTGTAGCAGAGGGAGGCACACAGAGCTATTAGAGCCGAGTGTCCATTAAAACACACCAATGCTGTCAGGTCAACAACGGAATTAGAAGTGCCTCAGAGTACGTGGCAATGCTCGTTGACTGTCATTGGATTGGTATTAACACCATCAGTACAATTTCCCAAGCTTACTTTCAGCCAAATGTGAGTTTCCTGCCCCTGTAAGAAGTGCAGACTTGTGATCCCCCCCTTCTCCCACAACACATTGTTTTGGGACTCTGCTCAAAGCACGGCTTTGTTAATTAGTTGGCTTTGTACACAGCTTTTTGGCCGGTCTGGTCCAACAGCTGTACTCACTACTGACACAAGACAGAAAGAACACAAGAAACTATCCTAACTTCTTGAGCCCTTCCCCCATTCTGCCCTTGCAGCAAAACATTCTGGAGAGAAATGTGATTGATGATAAGCACAAGTTGCCCAAGGTGGTACCCTGTAACCACAGGCAATGCTAACACCCTGCCTTAAGCACACGTACAAAGCTCAAACTTACTCTTTAAAAGTGAAAGAAATTAAATGTGCAGATGTCTTGTCTAACTGCAAATTTGAGAAGACAGAATTGCATTAAATCTACACTTCCACAGCTAGTCATAAATAATCACTTCCTGTGATTTCCCAGATGTCTATAAATTTGGCAATTCACGTGGTCAGTTTTCACATGCTATTCAAAAATCCACTCAGTAATGACACTGCTGAACTGCAAGGATCCTTATTCTGATAGGCCAGTAAAGCAGTGGTACCAGCTGTTACAGCACTAATCCCAAGGGGAATGGTTACCTTAGGTTTTGTCTATCCTCCCCTAGAGAAAAGAAGAGAAACTGAAGTGGAAATGAAGTTTTGGAAGCTTCAAGTAAACAAAATGAGAACTGTGAAGCAAAATTGATCCCTATACTCAAGTTTTAACAAATGAAAAAAGTATGCTCCATCCATGTTTGTGTTTCTCCCTCTATGCAATTTCTCCTTAATATCGATCACCCTGTCTAAGAGACATCTGCACTTTCATGCTGGACTGCAATGTAAAGATTTTGGTGTTTCTGCTCCATAGAAAACTGCCACCCTTACCAAGGCGATGTGGCTGTTGTTCCAAGTGTTGTTATCAACCAGGGTTGTCCGGTTGGCCATTCCTGCTATCTGATAACCATAATCCCACCACGACATCACTCTGGCGTGCTCATCTGTGTTCTGTCTGAGCCAGTAATAGGCTTCTCTGAAGTCATCCAGGATATTCCGAGTGCTGGAAAACAGTTCATTTTATTTGCATCAGTACAAATACTACCAACAAATTAACTGCACCATGATAAACCTGGGTTCACAAATAAGGGTTTTCTTAAGAGTTCAGCTCCCTTTGAGGGATTTTGTCACCAGCAGTCATAAGTTTGAACCCTCCAACAGCTTAATGTCCAGAAGCTGAACTGCTTTTAAAGATACAACTGCTTTAGAAGACATGACTAAATGCACTTCCAGTCAAATATATATTCTTAAATAAGTTTGCCCAGTTGACCGTCATCTTTATTGGCTTTGGGTAGGATTATTTTTATATATTTCATTAAATATTTCAGAAAATTTATCTTTTTGAAAATTAAGAGTATGAGTAATTTTTTATTCAGGTCACAATTCCTTTATATAATAAGGAGTGATTCGAAGAAGGCAAAGCAAATTGCTAATGCAATGGCAGTAAAAAGGCTTTTGGCCTTTAATCACTTCAGACTGTAGACCTTACTTACCCATCATGGTTATAGGAGGCGAGAACCACGCTGGGGCTGGAGTATGCATTGCTGGTTACCCAGGTACAGTGAACAGCAAACATCATCAACAACATCAGCATCAGCATAGTCACAATGTTTTTGATATTGGGACCCAGCCCTTCTTCTGTTTTTTCCTGCTCAGATACATGTTTCCTCACTTTGCCTGCCTAAACAAACCAAGATGTATCTGTTATGGCGACTTTATCATCCTTGACAATGGAACCCAAGTTTTCTAACACTTGCTTCCTCCCCTCACCTTATCATACAGATTGCCAGGGTTCCTTTTGTCATCCTCATCACTGCTGTCCTCTATTGGTGGATTTTCCCTCTTCATATCATCACCCAAATAACGCTCAAAGACATTGGAGAAAGCAATTGCTGACAACATACAGACCACTGGAGTCAAAGTGAGCATCAGGCGAACCATCACTCCAGCAAAGTAAACGGCGCTGATTGCATACAGAGCAACTGCAAGGAAACATCTCATGGTGACACTGAGAAAATAATACTCATTCTGACTGCACACGTACATGCTCTCCATAAAACTACTTCTGGAAACGAATTGAGCATCTGTGTGTATAAAGACTTGAGTATGCATCTTGCATTTCATTGCTTTTTCATTTACAGACATACGGCTGAATTAACGCTTATCCCTTTCAAGCCTAAAACCCTTCCTGGTTCATCTTGACAGCTGTTAACAATAACACAACCCCATTTTCAATATTCATTAATAATGTGTCAGAAGATACATTATTAGTGATATTCAATATTACACACCAAAAATACTACTGGAATAATAGGTAACTTCATTTGATAAAAAAAGTCAAACAGCTCTAGACCAAACAAGTTATTAGAACTGAAAAAGCAAAAGGAAGTGTTACAATTTCATGGAAATATTCAATTTTGATTTAAGTTAGAGGTATCTGTGGACAAACTGGGGGCTTGTCTACATTATAATTCTATACAGATGAATAACATGATATTGTGAGCCCTATTCTGGAGGCAGTTTTCCTGAACAGTATTACCTCCACTTTGTCTTCCACAAAACACAAACCAAGATTTTCAGAATACTGTGGAAAATTAAAAACACATTTCTTGGAAAGAAAAAAAAAAAACCAAACAATCCTGTATATACTGATTGGGAACATCTAATAGCGATTTCCTTGTGGTGGATTCCTTGTCTGCTACAGCTTAATATCTTCTTGTGAAAGATTTGTCACAGAAATCGTCAAGGGACATTGATTTATCAGATTACATCATGTAAATATTTTCTACGTTGTGGTGAGGCAGTATCCATCCTCATTCATAGGTCTCTTTATGCTGTGTTAAATGGAAGGTGCAGCAGTAGGAGGCTGAAAGCAAGTTACCCAGCACTGGTCTTGACAAACATTCATTGTAAGGCACACAGCACAGAATACCTCAGAGTAAACATTCCTACTGCCCACACACCTCTTAGGTAGTCTAAGAGGCAGCTATATTAGTCTGGAGCCTTCTTTCCCTGTAAAAGTCCAAGACCTGAGTGATGATCTCTCTTCCATATGGGTTACAACTCCTTACAAGCCTCATTCAAACTCAGAAGCTGGTTTTCACAGTACAGCTTTATACAAAAAAAAGTTGTTGTCACTGACATAGGGAGACGCCACACTTCCATTTCGGCTGGTGCCTTATCTAGCACTTGTTCCAAAGCAAGTAATTCTGCTCACTAAAATAGCAGAAAACCTGGAAAGCAAAGACATTTTGAATCATCATCTGTGATGGGATGAGTGCCAGATGCCCAGAGTAGGGACCTTGCCTTTGCACTGAGCTGTTCTCCTAGACCTGTAGTGGAACCGTACCCCGCCAGAACATGTGACTCCAGCCGCAGAACTGAACACAGCAAATGACTGGATCCCACCTCCTGGGACTACACTCCATCACCATTTCAGCAACCTCTGCATTTTTATAAACTGTTTTAAATACTGCTGGGTGCAGGCAACTCTTAATAACCATCTTTAAACACATCACTTTTAAACTGTTTTAAACTGATATGCCACATATCAGCTCTGAGCAAAGAAAACCAAAGCAGAATCAAGTTGAAGGCAAAATTTTTCAAAATAATTTAAAAATATTTTCTCTTACCAAAGACTCTTTCATCATTGATGTTTTTGATACAGAACCACAGCCCTGCTGGGAAAGTACACACGAGAATATGCAGATCAAAAAAGAAGGAAACCCATGTTGTAGGCTGATGCTCAGACACAGAGGCAATGATCGGGATGTGAATTTTCGCATACCTTTTTTAAAAAAAATTCAGTTCAAATTATTTTGAAAAGATAAAATTATTAAAACTTGTAAACATTAGGAATTCTGAAATTCATTTCAAAGAAAGCATTTCAATTTTAAATGGCAAGTGCCCTAATCAGCAGAAATCTGATGAAACTGTTACACCAAAAAAGTCCCCAGGCCTTATTGTATCTACGAAGCATTTGGTGTAGAGTTATTTAAAACAACAATATAAAAGATTATTTCCATACTAATCAAGACAATTAAAATTATGGATTTTTTTTTTTTTATGGCTAAATATGAAGCCAAATTCACCAAAATGAAAATACACAGCTATGGAAGCACCTTTACTACATTTCTGAAGAGAATCATCAATGCCAGTAAATCTCCTAAATTTTCAACATTGTATTTCAAAAACCCCACACAGAATACCTTCATTTTATTAGTAAAGGAAGTTACAGTATTAAATACCAGATCAGTTACTGATGCACCCACATTCTTTCAGATGCTGGAAAAATCAGGCCTTGTCTACGCTTGGAAACACATATCATCTAAACAACATGTCAAACACTCAGTGCAGGCAAGGACAAAACTGTGCTCTATATTACAGTCAAGAATACATATGGACCTAATCTAGGGTGCTACCATGATTGAATGGTGAGGTATCAAACATATGTCCTTTTCTTCACTGAGATCTAGCTCTCATTCAAAACTGTATTGTGTGTTTTAACACAATATGTTTTTCTAGCGTAGACAAGCCCTCAGAAGTTTAATGCTTTTTATATACATATGTATATATAGACAGGCAAAGAACAACATCTATATATTCCTCAAGTAAATCTGAGGCTTCTTTATTGACATCTGTTCTACCACATTTATTACAGAGCTGGGACAGAATCCTGTATGAGCTGGATTTTGCAGCCTGAAAAAAAGCCTGAACTGCACAAAGTTTCAAGTTCTTCTATCCTTGCTTTTAATCTTAAAAAAAAAATCTACCAACTGAATTTCATCTTAAAATATTTATCTGAGAAAAATGCTTTCCATTTTATTCCTATTCTCTAGGCTGACTAAAGAATCCAACATTGTATTTTTAAAGGTTAACTAAACCAGATGATTAACAAGATTTTTACCTGTGAAAACACACATTAATAAAGCAACTGTTCAGAGTAGACATCCGTATATACAAAACAGACGTATGAACGTAATATAGAGGCAACATGCAAGATCACATGTGCAACATTTTTGTGATTTCGTGCGATGCTGCACAATGACAATAGTCTAAGGCTCTCAGTAATTTTTAAATGTGGACTTAGGTGTTGGCGCAGCTTTCAGTTATTTAATGCTGACATACACATAGAAAAAACGTATCATTACATATTCAAAGACTTGCAAAGAATCAAGAAATTTCATAGACAAATTAGTGAAATGGTTGTAAAGATCATGACACAGCTACTACAAATATTCTCTTTAGATAACTGATTCTCCTTGACTGAAATGCTAAATGGATTTGGGGATGAGGAGAGTAGATGGTTATTAGTTTTCAGTAAAATGCTACCGGTATCTAAATCTTATATCCTTACTTACCCAGTGTCCCACAATGAATAAAATCTGCCACTCCAAGGAGCAATATAACCTGAAAAAGAAGGGGGAAGAAAATCCTTTTTGCTGCCTAGATTTTTAAATGCAGTAATTTCTCTACTCCCTCAAGTTGTAACACAAACCCAAAGAAATTTTCATTGAACTTGTAATATGTGAACCGTACCTACTGCATTAGGCAGGCTATAAAATCTACCAACCATGAAGCAAGCTAGTTTTAGAACACACTTACAGGATCACATTGTACTTGTTAAGTACAATCTGAGTATCAAGACACGCACATTTCCAAAAGTCAAAGCAATGCAATATTAAATATTTCTCAAAGAATATGACAGATAGCAAACTATACTCTGTGAAGGAGTATGAGAAAAAGAAAACATAATTGATAAGAAAGTATTTAATTTTTCTGAAATGTCAGAGCAGGAAACTGGGAACACTCTATAGCCAAAACACAAACATTAAATGAAATGCTGTTTTCCTTTTATTTCTCTCCTGGTGAATCTACATGTGGCATGAAATACAAAAGCTGCTATTAGACATGCTGATAAGCTTTACATATTATTTTATAAAACAAGGCTTTTAGATAATTTGAATATGATAAGATAAAAAGAAACAGTATAATTATTAGATGAAAGATAAAAATTATTATTAAAAGTTATTACATGATTCCTAAATTTTTATTTCCACTTTCTTTGCAACTGTTTCAGCTCCTCCTGAAGACAGATACAGACAAAGTGAAATAAGAGAAGGTTAAATCCTTTCATTATTACCCAAGTTCTTGTGCATGACTCAGTATTACCTCTATCTTACATTCAAAATTAGTATAATCTGACTGAAGGGTTTAGTTTAGTATCTAACTTAGACATTTAAATATTGTGGTTAATGTTCTAGTACAAGACATATTTTTCCTTTCAGTCCTCAGATGAAAAGCTTGCTCCCAATCCACTGCATGCACGGGAAGAAGGAGCTGTCAGCACACAGGGGAAGATCTTCTCTGGATGTAGACAGCATTCACCTGAGGGTGCTGCAAGAGTTGGCCAACATGAGAGCTACCCACCATCGTCACCTGGGTGATAAGGGTGCCTGGTGCCTGGGAATTGGCTACTGCTGCACCTCTAGGCAAGGCAGGAAGTTATATACAGGAAGCTACAGGCCAGTAACCTGAGCTGCTGAAAAGACCATGGAGCACAGCCTCCTGAAATACATTGATAAAAGTTTTCTGAACCATTTTCCTCATTTCTCATTTTTTGCTGAAAAAGAATGGACACGACAAATGGACCATTTGACTGGTTGAAAACTGGCTATCCTGACAAGCTCGAAGTAGTACACAGAGGATTGGGGTCCATATGGTGCTCATAGAAAGTAAAAATATCCCAGAGGCCAAAAGGAACTGTGCTAAATTGAAAAGAGTGGCTGACATCCCTTGTGGCAGGCAAGACTCCGTCCAAAACCTGAACCCCATTCTTCCAGATGCTGCACCTGGGACACAGGGTCCAGATGTGGGCAGCCTCTTTTGCAAGAGGATTATTAAGAAAGTCGAGAGAGATCAGAGTGCTGTGAGGATCAGGAGCCCAGATCGCACAGCCTATCAGAAGCCGAGGGAACAAGGCCTGTTCCAGCTGATGAAGCAGCATACTGATCAGTGAATGTCAGAAGATGAAATCAACACTTCCTAGGAACTGCAATAGAATACATATTTGGCTGCATGCTGAGATTAGAAGCCCCTTTTTGTTTTGATATGCCAGTCTGAAAACTTTGCTAAGGACCTGCTCATATGCATGGAAAAGCAAATCAAACCATCATGTTTTAGAAGACTTTGAAACAAATAGAGCTTCTAAGAATTCTTCTGGAATAATGGTATCAGAAGTAACAAAAATAAAACCGCTATTAAATAGTCCAAAATGTTAAAACAACTACTTTAGGCTAAACCAAATGTCGATCATCTGGCTTACATGCTCTGAAGGTAAATGAGTTTCACATTTATTTACCTGTGTATGTCAAATAGATGACACTCAGGAATACAGTACCAGCAGCTAGTGAGACACCCAAGAAGAACAATGTCTGAAATTCTTGCTTTGTTAATCTGTCTCTCAGATACTGCAAAAATGCATAAGCCTGCAGCAGCGCAAAAACACCTATGGAAAGAGGAAAGTTCTTGTTTAAATGCTCAAAAGCAGTAACAGCTGTTAAAGCAACCAGCATATTTGCCTATATTTGAATTGGAAAAATAAACATAAGGTACACCCTAACATCTAGAAACTAGTATAACATCACTTTCTGACAAATAACCTTTAATACATAACAGGGATGACACTTTCTTGCAAAACCAGGAACTTCCAATGAGAGAAAATATTCTAAAGGAGAAAAATCACTTGAAAACCAGATTGCATTGATTATGACAAAAATACAGGTTAACATTCCTAGCTGGATGTGGTGAAAAATTAAGAGACAGACTTCAGGCAACACACAATGCTAATATAGAAATACATGGAAACTAAGCTACTGAACAAAACAGGAGGACTTAATGAAAGAAAAAACCAAACCAAACAAGTATTAAGTCAACTGAATTATATAAAGTTAGTGTTGAAACACCAGAATTCACCCGTGAAGCACCCGACAAGGTGTGCTTCACACAAGGTGTGCAAAAAGGCTGTTCAGAGTTTAACATTAAACCCAGAACTTGGACATGATATTTCAGTTATTGTTCATTTCAAACTATGTAATCAGATCAATCCACTGATGAATCCTTTCAAAAGTGAAAATTCAATGCTAGCTGGCAGAGGAATAAAATAAAACAGAAGTGTATGGTCTTTCTTCAAATTAACAAAGAATTTGAGGTACACAATGAAATTCACTAGTTCTGAACTCCTAGAGAAAGACAAAAATTCTATTCACTAAATAAATGTAAAATTCTTCAGAATCCAAATATGGTTTGGTAATTTTTTTTTCAATTATATTCAGATTGTTGGAAAGAGGTCTCCATTTTAAAAGTATTTTTGTGTTAAATTTCAATGATGCTCCTATCACTGTCCCAAATACATTTTGGTAAGTGACTAAATGTAAGAAAAAACCTGGGGAATCTAACAAACTGAACTATATCACAAAAACAGTGCATGCAGTTAAACTCAGTGTTAGCAGAGGTTATTGCCATCAGGAAATCAAAATGTCTGACTGCCAACAACTACTGAAAAATCAACTTAAAGAGATGAAAAGAAACCAAGACTGAAATCAGTTATTTAAAAATCACCCTCCTGATTAGTAATTGAAGTAATCTGTATTTAGCCTGCTTTGAAAAATTACAAAAGACTATCAACTCTAAAACCAAATTGCTCAGTAAAAGCTATGTTACCAATAAAGAATGTTTCAATTGTACAATGCTTGAAGACAACATTGTATTGCAAACCAGCAGAGATTATCAATGGGTAAAGTAAGTGCCTGTCAGAATGCTAACTGATCCAGTCTTATGGAAGCATTTTACCTCTATTAGCTCACACAAAAAGAGGATAATGTGTCAAATGGAAAGAAAACTTCCTTACAGACACTAAACTGTACCTCTTTCTTTAAAAATTTGCTTTGTTAGCCTGTGTTCTTTCCGATACAAGGAAACAAAGCTGCAAGAGTTCAAGGTTTTCCTGTGTTAAGCAGGCTGTTGGATGTAGTTTAATTTTCTTACCTGCAGCTGCCATGTGTTCACTTGTTCTAATTGGCTGAAATCCCACAAAAGGTATCTGCATCGATAATATTAACCCCACAATGTAGAAAGTGCTATATGCTAGGAAAGAAACGTGAGGAGAGGGGAAGAGAAAGATGGGAACAAAATTAATACACGTTTGAAAAAGCACTGGCTCCACAGCGAAGTCCATCTTCTCCCCTAAATTCACACCAAGACACCAAAACAGAACTGTACTATGCTAAATATTTCAGGCATCCTAATTGCTTTTTTTCTATTTTGACTAGAATAAAGCTGTCTATTGCATCCAATTTTAGTGGATGTAGCAGAGTATTGTTCTTTCTAATTGCACTATTTTTTCTCCTCCTAGGAAAATATGCCATTTACCTAAGATTCTCCAGCTTGAAAATAGTTTTCTCTTCCCATGTTGCTTTTGAGAGTCATGGATGTGGAAAGAGCTCTCAAATAGTAAGTGACAAGGGATGCTTTCTATATGAGGACTAATTGAAGGGACCAGACATCAAAAAGCAAAGCATTTAAGAGTCCACTACTTATTTAGAAAATGCAAACAGGCACCACTGTTCTTTTTTTTTTTATCAAGAGCAGAGGGAATGCAAGAAACTGAACAGCAGTAGAATTAGAAATTAGTATTAAGCATATGTATTGATAGATCTGTATCGACCCTGGGGATTTATAGCCCTCCCAGAAAATAGAGGCCGAGAGCATCATTAATATTAACGTTAATATTAATAATATGAATTCTTATTGCATATGCATTAACATTCATATACATTATTTTGAAAGGGGTTTTGGTCCTCAGTATTACAGGATGAAGAAGAGATGGGAGGGGAAGATAAAACCACCAAATCTGAAAAGCCATGAGGCTGATTACATTTGAAGTAACCAGCCAACTTAAAGTCAAAACGAAGTTCTGTTCCTTCAGTGGCAAACAACAATAATCCACCCTTCAGATTTTTAAACTCCTACAAATCCTGAACCACTATCTGGCTATGGCATGGGTCTTATGAAGAGATCCCTATTCTCATATAATCCTTTACTAACCTCCATGAGATCAGTTCTGGGGAGTGCATCATTGAGCAGTGGTGTCATTTCCATAGCACCTATATGGTCTCACTGAGGGATTATGCTCCCAGGGCATTGTCTGAGTTCCAAACCAGTCAAAAGTGACAGGGATGATATTTCCAGGCACTCAAGTTTATTCTTTCAAGCACCTGTACTGCACAGCTTGGCCTAGCTACTGATCTATGCCCGCTTAAGCCACTGAAATACATTTTTCCTGTAGGAAGCTCAATTTTTGAAGAATTCACTACAACATAAATCATTTACTGTACCAAGCAACTGTTACAACACTGCCATCCTGTGGAAGTTCAATGATTGGCATAAATCACTACATTTCACATTTGTTAGACCACTGTAAGTCATCATTTTTGAGCCCAGTCCTGCAACTGCTATACTTGCTATGTACACTGCCCACCCCCACCCCAATCCCTTACTTCCACTTCTTTCAAAAGGCTACATATTGTCTGGTACTGAAAAGATTAAAAAAAGAGGCAATTTACACAACACTACAATTTTTCTAGGAACTTAGAAACATCAGGGTGACATATCATCACAAACTTTTTATGTTCCTTTATATTCTACAGTTTGCACAGTCTTTGCAAAAATAAGAAGTTAATTTTGATTCCTGCATGCTGATCTTATGGTTATAACTTTGACCAAGTCCAGAACAAAACCATTCTGACCTACTGTGGACATAGCCATTTTGCAAAGAATTTAATTTGCACTACACCACAGAAACATAGGAAGGACCTACTGAAAAGCTTCTCCAGAGAGTGTATGATCATATACTGGCCACATACTTTCAATTAATGGATTACAATCACCAGAAATAAACACTCAATCTGAAATGTTAGAATACTGAAGTAGTTGATATAGTTATATGGCTGTTCACTGTTTGAATGATAACACCCGAGACACAGAACAAGGAATTACTGAAATTAACTTTTAAATTCTGGAAGATCCTCAGGTGTTTTATTGAATATTCTGATTATTATACTGAACCTGAAAAAACTGTATGAAAAAAAAAAATTGAAGTGTGCAAACATGACATAAATCTATACCCTTCCAAGTGTAAAACCATATATTTTTTAAACATATGAGAAACTAAAGAGAGACTACAAGTATAATAATAGAAAATAAATCAATGGTTGCTGTATCTGAATAAAGAGGTTATTCACCTCTCTGCTAATCCACTGGAATTGTAAGCACTTGTTCATAATGATTAAACTAGAGGATCTGAATGAAAGGCACTGGCCATTGTCAAGATGAAAAAATAAAAGCACAGCTTGAGCTTTCAAATGGAAGTACCATCATCACTATTTATGCCAAATGGGTCAGAAGCTATCTGGCTGATAAAGTCATCCACCTTCCAGCCTAAAATATTTTAAAATTGGCAAAACCTTCACATTCTGGAAATTTTCACTCATTACATGAATTACACTCCCAACAATCATATCCCATTAAACTTTTCTTTGATGTATGAATCCATATGAAGAATATATACCAGGAAACCACCATTATTTTTAAAATTTGGTTCTGCCAAATACTGTTATCTACATTTATGTTATGTTGGATTAAACTTAACACAGCCTTTAAAAAATGGCTCATGCTAGCTTAAAATAAATTTAAGTAACTGATCTAGAGATTAAAACCCCCCAAATTCTCAATAATAGTAAAGAGAATGTAGATTTTACTAGCTATTGTCAGATGACAATATTTTACAAAAGTTTTAGCTGCACACGGGTAGTTTTTTAAGAATTATGAGACTGCTGCAGGCAGAGTAGCAATTGCATCTCACAGAAACTCCCTAAATATCTTATTCTCCCTGTTTCAAGGAGCTTTTGTAAACTCTTCACCCTATCTGAACAGTGTGGAGGTGAAGCATACTTGAATTTCCTCTCAGAAATGCTTGAACATTCTTACCTGTTTTACAAAAACATCCTGTTAAACAAACCTAGAAATGACACAGTAATGTGAGATGTACAGACTTCTCTAGGGCTTCCCATGAAAGCTTAAATTAAGACAGCAGTTGCAATGAAACAGCAGAGCAGCAATCACATTTTCATTCTGACAACTCCATGGCAGCACATATCCCTCACTGCTGAAGGGCAATAACATCTCAAAACACTGTAGCTATTTGCAAAACAAACATCTGCCAAACCCATTAATTCTTATGAACTTGCAGTACTATTTTCCCCACATGAGTTCAAAGACTAGTTCATTGAAAGCTGAAAAAACAAGAGCACTTATTCTTTATCGTTTCTGGCAACCACATTGCTTCAGGATTTTATAATTAGTTGATTTAATTTTCTCTTAACTAATTCACAGAAATCAGAAAATGAAAATATTCAATAAAACAATTTTAAAAGCAAAACAAGATAAATTACTTTCCCCTTAAGTTAGGAAGAAGTAGTTAATGAAGAAGTTAAGTAATACTAACATCAAAAATTAAAGATGGGTTAGACCTTTTTCCTTCTCTCTTTTCTTAATTTTAATGAATTTCCAATTCTCAATTACACAGAGTAACAAAGAAGTATGGAAGCAATATTTATAGTTTTGATAACAAAATTTCAAAACTGAACTTGAGTAAATTGAGCACTTATTGTGGTATATAACAGTTCATATATATGTATATAAAGTAATTTCTCTAGCAGGCACTAAAAAAAGCATTAAAATAATTAAAAATACAAAGATAAAACAGTACTGAAATGAGTAATGAAAATACATTTGCAAATATGAAATGCCTTGTGATTACGCTTCAGCTCACATTATGTTCTCCAACTACCTACTGTAAAGGCTTCACATTAAAAATGTTCCAGCTAACTTATAAATCTCTGAATACCTGAGAAATTTAATTCACACACCTACATCATGGCCGACTGATTTTATTGCTGAAGTGTCTGTGAAAACAGTTTACAGAGTATTTAAATGTCAGGCAAATCAATAAAAAAGTTAGGCTCCTAGGATCCCTATTCACACATTCCTGAAACTGGAAGGAAGGCTGACCAATTAATCCAATAAAATTTTGAGGATTCCCGTGGAATGGACAGATTCTTACTGTGCATGCCTTGTCTCAGTGATCTAAAACTTACATGGCTGCTTAAAATTTCCTATGTCTTTTACTATATGTTTGCATAATTTCTGCTGCACAACTTTTAAAAATACCACTTGTTTTACATACTTGGAAAAGACAAAAATATAAAACGTTATTGAAGGCACACATGTAATGCATATTTAAAAGATATTAACAGCGTTCTTTTACATCAAATCCCCAATTTTTCTTACCCATGCACTAGAAAGGAGGAAATTAATTAGCAGCTACATATACAAAATTTTGGAAGTGTGAGTATGTTTCAACTCCTTATTTCCATGTTGTAGAAAATAACTGACTATAATCAGTAATCAAATTAAGACAAGTCAATCTGATATGCAATTACTTAAAACCCACTTGGCACAAAACACATCAGTACAATAATTTCACATCTCATGTTTAAGTATTTGAGAATGACATTGCAATGAACAGAACTTACCAATGTAGACCCTCCTGCTGTATCTCTGCATCAGCAACAGAACAAACACATGCAGTGGAATAAGGTTGATGATGAAAACATAACCACCCCATGCAGAGACCTACGACAAATGGAACAGGAAATTAGATCTGAGAATACCTGCAAATTCTTAGGACAGACAATGCTGGATTTATACATCTTGACAGTCTAACGAGAAAACACAAAGCCCATCTACATGAGCAGTCAAAACTACTTCTAATACCACCAGAATCTTTCTCAATATATATTATAAAAGAAAAACAAACCACAACAAAACCCACATACCAAAGGTGTTTGAAATGGGCTGATGGATTTCCTAGGCTACCCTTCCTGGATCTCCTTCCAAGTTAGTCTGGTCATACTGGCAAACGAGAATGTGATGCTGGAGGCTTTTCCTAGTGGTGAAGGCTGCAACACAAGGCAGCAGCAGGATCTGTAGGGCTGTGAGTTGGACTTTGACGATCTTTGTTGGTCCCTTCCAACTCAGGATATTCTATGATCTCATGTAGGATCCAAAACTTTCTTTTGACAAATTTAGCATCGTGCTCTGCACTTTTTGCTGGGGACAGGGAACACCGTCTCCAGGTAGAGAGGAGAAATGGAGCAAGGTACACATCCAGGAGCAGAACTCCTGGATCAGAGCAGCCAACGCAGGTTGCAGTGTAAGGAAATAAACAAAAGGAAGGGTATGGATGCACATGAAAGCAGGACTGAGCACTGTGGAATGATATACAACAATATTACAGGTATTTCAAACCTGTGGCAACAAGAGCTGTGGAGAAGGACTGCTATGGTATACTTGGAACTGAAACACTACAGTGTTATTAACAGATCACTGATTGCTGGTTTAGGTAAGGATTTAATGAGCTATCATTACAATGTGTTATCTAAATTTCTAACATATTTAGAAGGGCTCTTAGACTAGACAATCCGTATTTTAACACATCCTCTTGTCAAAGTACAGTCTAGATTTCTCCCACATGCACCATGCCTACCCTAGATCTTCATTTTTAGCATGCAGTAGCTAATGTGGTTTTCACTTTAATTGTACTTCAGGGTTTAGATTCACGTAGGTATTTTTAAAGCTCTAGAATCCAAAAAGAAACCCAAATTACTATGTTCTATAGAAGAGATTCTAAAAAGAGCATGAAGCCAAGTATTATGTTTTTTGACACTAATACTACAAAACCCAGCATTTCAAAATTTGGGGTAAGCAATTCAGACAATGTGAAACAAAATCATCTAAATTTTCTAACAACTCGTTTCAGACTATCAAAATCCTATTGCCTAATTACTAGCATGAAGTATCATGGTTTTCACAGGCAAGTTTATTTAATGGAAGAAAACACTGTATGAAGGCAGGTAAGACAGAATAGAGTTCAAATACGCAATTAGAACACTGTCACGTTTAGGGAAAGGTTTGAATGAAGCAGGTCACAGTTTGCATGGACCAGAGATCTGCATCCCTAATTATCAAAATATGAAACCAAATCTAACCACTGAAAATTATACTGAACTGAAGATGCACTTTGGAACTTTTCAAACAAAACTGAGGCATCCTCATAGATTGGCAAAAGGAGTGGAGACATGCCATTACTCCTACAGGATTGCTTCAATGTAAAGCTTTCTTTCATTTTACCTCCTTGTCATAAAAAGCTGTATGAAGCAGAAGCTGATGAAGTAAAATAAAGGCTAAAAATATAAATCCAAGGAAAAAACCAACCTTCTCTATATTGAATGCAATGCAAGGCTATGAGTCAAATTACCACAGCTGAGTTAGGTATATATTATAAAGCAGATTTAGTTATCAAGAAAGATTTGTCAGTTCATGCTACATTCATTCGCCTTTCAAGAAGCTGTTCTCCAAACTTCCCATTTAAGGACTGACTCCTACTACCTCAAAATTGTGATTTAACTTCCAACTTACACTGAAAATGACTAATTCCATCAGAGAAAGACAAATTATCACAATGTAACAAATAGTACAATTATGCTTTGTCCTAAAAATTTACCTAAGCAAAATATCTAGACAGGCAACTCAACATAATTCTTTCCACAAGGGATACACAATACAGGGAAAGCCATCACCTATGTGGGATGAAGTAGATACAAGCAATAAAATTCTATCATCTAATCACTGAGATTTGAAGCTAAGCTACAGACGAATCTGAACCTTTCATGAGCTGATAGCACTTGAAAAGAAAATAACAGACCCCCCCATTTACATTAAAACATTGATTGTCATGATGACATCGATTCTGTAAGTTCTGATACCATGCACACACTAGATCACATACTCTCATACAATCCCACACATCAAGATGATAAGAACTTGTTATTGTGTGATTTTTCAGCAGTACAATTGTGGAAGTACTTTACTGGTTATCTGTATATTTATGAAGGCACCTTTAGAGAATCTTACTAATAACTTGGCACAATATAAAAAAATACTCTGGTATACCAATATAACAATTCAAAAACTTACTTGCAGCTTTCGTACTGCACTTAAGCACGTACCAAAGCTACAGGACCTTTTCACTATAACGCTATATAAACGTTATAAATGCGTATAAAGAAGTGGCTCCCTATTTAGCAATGTGGCAAAAAGGAGGAGAAATGGAATGAAATAAATGTACTCTTAACAAGAAATAGCTATCCTAGCCTCTTTGGTGACAAACACAGGGCTATTATTTCCTGTATTAACTGCAAAACTGTCCCAGGAAACCAAATGGACATTAAAAGCAGAAGAAAACCAGACAGCATCCAGACAACCTTTGAATTAACCTTGTACTTTAAGGCACATAAACCAATCCAGAAGTTCCTTGTTCCTGCAAACCTAGTTACCTGATGGTAGAAAAGCAGCATTTGAGACTTCAGTCTTAACTGTTACCAAGCAATTAGCCTGGCTGTCCCACCACTGGCTATTTTGAGGATAATTTATTTTTCATACAGCCACAAAAAGTCTACCAGTTAGGGGGAAAAAAAAAAAAAAGATGTTTGATTCAAACAGGAGAATTCTTCAAGTCTAAGGTTTCAGAAGATGGAGGAGGGGGAAAACCAATTCCCTCAATTTTTCTGTTAGTTTTATCTCCTCATTTTTACTACTGCTTTCCCACTCTGTTAGCCCTTAGGAAAATCTCTGCAATAGCCTCAATTTTCATAGATCAAGAATGAAAAGGGCATTTATGATCATTTATTATGACACAGAAATCATTCATCAGTTCTGGTGGTAAGCTTTACTTTATGGCATAATTATACCCATAGAAATAGCTTTCAAAGTTATAAAAATCTAACTTTGTCCTTACATTCTAAATATTCTGATTATTATTGCATTATAGTAATGGCACACAGACAGAAATATCAAAATTATATCTTAATTTACCTGTACCCAAATAAAAATCCAACTGAATCAGAGCACCTAGTCACAGCATGGGAAAAATTTATAAGTAAAGTTATTATACTCAAATTTTTTCCAAAAATTGTTTTAATCATGTTTATTTAAATACTTTACACTTACATATTATGTTGTTTAGTCATATATTTAAGGTTTTAATAACAATACGAAGCAACAATTCTATGTTATGGCTCCAACAAAGATTAAAATATCCTTCTTCTCTTCTTTGTCAACATATGGATTATTTAAGTCCTACTCAAATAGTTCAGCTATTATATATATAAAAGCCTTACCATGTAAAAGTAGGATAGACAGCAGCAGATTGTCCAAAAGACTGACCCAGTTTTCACAGACTTCACCTGGAAAAATAACCAAGTATTTATGAATGACAGATTCTGGACAATATTCTAAAGTTTCATTCCAAAACAATTGTCAAAAGAACTTCTTTAGCCTGCATCAAGTTATATTTTATGTTTCTGAACTGAGTCCATAAAATCATAACACAAATGCAATTCTTTCACACACAAAAGGAGGTTAGGTCTATTTCTCTAGCAAAAGCATACAATCCAACACTCTGCCTCATGATCTGATGTGGAAAGGTAGTTGCAATGCCTCTGTGCTACTTTCTCTGAGACATCAGAGCAGTTTATAATGCTAAATGAAGACCATCCATGCCTTAATTCGTCTGCAATTAGAGACAAAAGAGCTATTCTGTAATTTTGAAAAACTCACTTAAGGTTAAGGAGAGAATCCAGATACTACTAAAGGTTTAGCAGGATCCAGAAATTGCCCCAGGAATATGAATTTGTCTGAAACTGATAGGGGTGACTGTGGTGAAGGAAAAGAGGAATGAAGAGCAGACATTAAAAAAAGCTAGAAAGGTGTCTACAAAACGTATTTGATTCTACAAGAGTTCAAGCAAACATTACTGCACTGTGCAATTTAGTTAAACATAAATTCCATGAGAACAGAAAACTGCTATCATATCTCAGTTATTCTGAAGTAACAACAGAGGTTGATTCTATCATTGTTATCAAACACAGTACACCTTTCCATCTGCAGCTATTCTAAAACCAGATTTTAAAAAAATGCATTTAAGTAACACCACTCAGTCATGAAAAAACTGAATTCTCTTCCATTGTATTCCTACCGACTATATCCCAAGTTTGAAATATTCTAAAGCTAAAACATTTGTGAATATGCATCTGCTTATGAAAACCAGAACTCTTGACAAAATTATGTAGAAAGCTGTAGTGACCATGTACTTACGGGGAGCCACTCTAAATGAAAAGTACAGGCATTCCACAATACACAAGGGACAGTACCCTACAGTGTTTGTGCTAAATTAACAAAATAGTTATGTTATTTATGTTATTTCCAAAGTAGGTTCAACAGTCCAGAAAAACTCCAGCTTCCCTAAACTCCTTCATGCAAAACCACATTACAGATGAAATTCTACACAGATTAAGGAGTGACAGACATGCTGCTTTAGCAAGCAGGCTAATTAAAAGACATAAGACTCTTTTTTTAAGCACACAAGTAACACTAATATTTGACTGTAGACAGCTTTGAGTATTTAAGTTGGATATTTAAGTCAAAGCCCAGATCCTCCATACAGTCAAAAATTTTTCCAGAAGACAATTCAAAGCACTTCATATTCAGTCTACAGCTTTTCACCAGCTATATAAGGAGGCTAAAATTTGATCCACACAATAGTAATACCTCGAAACCAAAAAACAAGCAATCCCTGTGTTGTTTTAAAATTTATAGACTCATCATCATTTTTATTACTACTATAGGACACACATACTTCAGTGGAACAGCGCTTTTACACAGCAAACTAAAGAGCATGATTATGGAGTGGTTCAGATCATGTGACTTCTCAGTACTTGCCTAATCAAGAGCCAAGGGGAAGAGGGATGAGAGGGAGGAAAAATAAGAATTCAATGGATTCTAAGAAAAATCAGTCATTTGGTTGGAGGAGGAACCAAAAAACCTTTCCAAAGCAAAAGACTCAGCAATTACTTACCCATAAATAGTATGTGAACTGCAGTGCAAAAATAGCTATGCCTTCATTGTCAAACGATCCTGCTACTGATCGGGATATGTAACCTGGAACTATGGCAATAAAACAGGCAGCTAAAAGCCCTGCTCCCTGGTTCCACAGTTCTCTGGTGAGTAGGAAAGTAGAAATAGCTGTAAGGCCGCTAAAAACGGGTGCTAGAAACACACATACATCTCTTATATGGACTGTCACATTAAGCATATTTAAAATCCAATGTATAAGGCCTGCTGTCACCATCAGTCCTGGGTATACCTACATGGAGATAAAAACCAAAACAAACCAAAACACTAGGTTATTACGGAAAACTACCATGGTAGATTTATTTACATATAACTTGCAATGAAAGAATAATTTTTTAAGCTGATATAAGCAGTAAGTACTAGCATAAGCTAACAGAATTATTTTAGTACTCCTTTAATCATGTTTTGACAACACCACTGAATACCACAGGCTCTTTTAGTTTTATCCAAATGCTAACAATAACATATAATCTACTTCATAAATGAAAGAGCAGCATAAAGATAATATTCCATTTCGCTTGACATTTATCATATAATGAAAAGAATTTGTCATTAAGGTTTGGAAACAGAAACTAAAATTTGCAAGAATTTCAAGCCAGCTACCAGTTTTAAGGAAAAAAACAAGCCCCAAAAGTCTAAGACATCAAGAAGGAACCCAAAATTTCCCAGCCACATCCATTTTCCTTTAAAATATACCATGCCATTCTTTCACTTCTGGGTACCAACAGGGAAAGAAAATGTACATCAACAAGATTTAATTTTTTAAAGTTGAAAAGTTGATGGTCAGTCAACTGAGTACTATATATTTGCAAGACATGTGTAGACATCTCCGGATATGAAAGATTAAAATAAAGTCCTGTAAAATTGAATTAAGATGTGCTCCAGGAAAGGTAGCATAGACGTACACAAATCTATTGAACCCATCACAGAATACTGGAGAACTTTAGAATATTCTTAATAGGAATTCTACCCTCCCACATTTATCAACATTAGAAAAATCAATACATACTAGAAAAGTTAATATGTACTTCACCTGCCTTAGTTTCTTTCAAAAACTAAGAAGGGCATTGTACTAAATTAAATGAACAGATGACTGAATGTTCTCCTGCATATATTTTAATTCTTTTTCCTAAGGGGTTTTATTTTGTATAAGACAGGTATGGAAAACATGCACTTACATGTTACATAAAAAGTCTCCAGTATCTCTAAGATACTAAAACAAATGGTGATCTAACTGCTATGAAAAACATGTAAATGCCTTTAAGTGATATATATACTATCATTAAAAAGCTTTAATGAGCCTTCACACATTAAGAAACACATGGCTGCATTAATTAGTGTTACTAAAGCTATTCCAAGGAATGGTATTTGCATTCTGATTTGATAACATTGTTTTGTACACCTTTCCTGTCTTGTAACTTGCATTGATACCTATCTTAACTAGTCCTGATGCTCCATACAGGTGCCACACTGATCTGATTTCACAAGGTCTTCTCCCAGTGAAAGTCCTAACTTTTTTTCCATACATACATGAACTCTACTCAGCATACATCACTGGATTAAAACTTGTACCTTAAGAGATTTAGGTAACGATTTTGAAGAAAATTTATTTTTTTTAAAAAAATGTTTTTCCTTTAATGATGTCATATACCAGAATTACAGGAGTCATAATACCCTTATTTGTTACTATTAGAATTTCATATGTAAGGAAGTTCTGTACTTCTTGGTCACAACAAGCTACCAGATAAAGACTAAGGCATGTTGACCTAGTTTTTGCAGCTAAAAATGAAACATCTCGATATTCCCTCTGCAGCAATTTGACAATTAAAAGCATATTTTATTAAGATTCTTCTGTCAATGTCAAATTTGTACTGAAAGTTCAAAAAACTTCCTGAAAAGTCATCTTTAATTATTTTTAATGTATTAAATTTATTTTATTTTAATAAATTTATTATTACAATACTTACAGTTCCACCTACTATTCTTCCTAGTGGATACCATGCTCTTTCATCAAACCAATTTAAAAATTCATAAAACCCATGAGATGCAAGATGATGTGTTGATCTATAGTTAAACCTAGAAAGAAACAGAAGAAGGGTAAGATAAAAATCAAGAACTTTGGCATCTCATTTACTATGTAAGTACAATGGTCCTCTCTATATCTGCAGAGTTTTAAAGTAAACTACTAAGTTCTCAGCTACTAACAACTATATTTTCTTCACTTCTACAGCCAGTGCATTTACACAGATGATAGTTTACAGTTTTTGGTGGATTCTTTTTTTTGTGTGTAAAGATTAAAAGGTTTTCTTTCACTCTGCTAAACACTCTGGCTATTTTTAAAATTCCTTTCTAAAACTACTAGTTTTCAAATAGACTCTATCACATCCAGTCAAAGCAAGACTCCCATTCTGAGACAGGACAGCTGCACAGTACATTTGCTGCTGCCCTACTTCATGTAAAATTGACAGGTGACTCCTGCAATAATAGGCAACAGGAATCAGTCTATTTGTTCATGCTATCAAACGAATGGCCTTCTTTCAATCAGTAAGAATCTACACAATGTAGAACCTCTGTAGATGAAGTTTCATCTTCAAAGTTTGTACATTATCTGCTGCAGAGAATTTCTTGCACAACAAAAGGTCTCCTATGCACACCTTCAGTTCAGTCTTCCACATTGTCTAAAAACCATTAAAAAACACCAACAGACTGCTATTAAGGCATTCACGTTCCACCTTCCTGGCACAAAATATCTCAAACTTCCGATAACAAAATTTTTAAACTATTAAAATATCCATTAGCTCTTGAAAGTAAGTACCAGGCTGCAAGAAGAACTACAGTGCATGTTATCCCAAAAAAGCAACTCTTTCATGATCATCATTCAAAGGACAAACTAAAAAGGCTACAGATATTGAGAATGTGAAGCTTCGCAGAGAAAGTTTAGGTAGAGAAAAGCCTGGGTGAACACACCTTCTAAAACAAGCAATATTCACAAAACCAACCCTTTTAACAGATATTCTAATTGAAATTCAGTTAACCATGTGTAACCAAGTTTAACTAACTTCATTAGTTAAAGAAGTATTAAAGATATTATTCATTAGTTAAGCAGAAGTTCAGGTGACTCAATGGACTACCACAACAAACAAAAAGTTAGATGGGCAAACCACCACAAAAGACTTCCAAAGACACTGCTAGAATTCAAGCCCAGAAAAGCTTGTGTGTTTTTCATTTCATCTATTTTATGGAAATATCCCCTTATATCAGAAATATGCATCACTTCTAACAAAAGTTTTAGAACTAAATCAAATTCTTTTGCCTATTTAGGATTATCAAAATATCACAGGTTTACTTTGAACTAATTCGATTCAACAGAATAAAGCTAATGTCATTTAAGACTGCAAATCCCATCAAGTTCCTAATTGTTTAATCAGTACAAGTAATATCTGAAATAAAGCCACACTGAGGTCATGAGCAGATTTCTTCATCTACACAGTGGAAGAACAAAAAGAACTGAAATTCAGGTTCAGATGTCAGCAAATCTGCATGTTTCAACTGACTGAAATATCATAGCATCAGTCAAATGATAATAAAAATAAGTACATAACAAAGAGTGAAGACTTTCAGGAACAGTCTTACATCTGATAAATAAGCAGTTATATAGGATACACATTAACTGATAAAACTGTAGACTTTCAAAAGTCATTAGTCATGTTTATATAAGAAAATTCACACGAACATCAGTCATTCTGACCTAGAAATCTTTGATTCAAACAGCAGTGTGACACTGGTTTCTAATAAGCCTACAACTATTCCCATTTGACTAGATTTCTAAATATTAATTAATTCTCCAGTTCTGAACTGTCAACTCTAATGTGATTTATGAAATGCTGTACCTGTAAAATTAGCCTCTTATCTTAGTATAGCAAGGGCTGTTGTTAATTTGTTTAGTACCAAGTGCCTGCAGTATGGTATGTAACAAATCAGGAGTTTCATATTGCACAGGACACACAGAATCCATCCAGCTACAGACTGGGCTGAAACCACTGAAAACCCAGCCAATACTGTTATCCTAGAACTTTAAAAAGGGAACAAGAAATATGTTTACTAACATAGAATACTTTCAAATTTTTAAATCATGACTCAAACTCACAGAGGCCACAAAAGTATGACTAATGTTTACTTTTACAGCATCAGAAGATTAGTTAAACAAATGAAATAGGCAAGAAGAATACATATTGACATTCTCCTCATGTTTCCAAACAGCAAACCTTCATAACTGACTTCAGAAGGATGCGAACAACTGTCTTGTGATCTGGCAGCATCCCATTAAGCCTTTAATTAGAATGAATTACCACTCAAAATTGAAATGCAACGTAACAGCATTTTACTTCTACCACTTCAGAGGTAAGAATTTAATCTTCCCTCCCAATATACTCTTAGACAGACACAAATCTATTAACCCTTCTTTCAAAAAGTGATTCTTTTGCCACAAATGAAAGCATGCAGTGACAGCTAGGCATGTCTTTACTGCAAAAATTACTGGCAATGCTATAGGTACAATAATTTTTCACTGTGAGAAGACCTGTGAGAACAAGAAACAACCTTCCAGACACAAAAACTAAAAAAAAAAAACCAAAAACCCACTAAAAAAAAAAAAAAAAGAGAAGCTTCATTCAGCACCTCGCTTTGACTTAAAAAAAGAAAATGGCCACTTCACCTCCCACTAGGTAACCTGCAAACAAAAATAAGCTAAAATGTTAACATAAACCTATGCACACATCAGGAAAAGGTTGCTGTGATGTTGCATATCAAAGCCAGCTTCAGGCATGGACTGGCAGCAATGGGCCGTGCACCAGACAAAAGTATAGCCTGTCGATCATATGATGATGTCAGTATTATGCTCTGATACCACTTAGCCCTTCATAGCACTCTTCTCCTTCAGGGACAAGACTGAACCTTGTGAAACTGTTTCTCTTTTAGCTAGAATTGGAGAGAGCTGCCAACAAACAGCGAGCATCACAAACCACAGTCACACCTTCTTACTATCTTGCTACTTTTCAAACTGTGCTTGAAATGCAGCACAGTGGTATAGTATTTCTACTGCAAAGCTATCACAGTATCTGCAACTATTTGTAGGTTTCACAGGGGTGTAAACAGCCCTGGAAAATATTAGAAAAACTGCCACCTTTGCCTACACCTGCATCTGGGAGATTCAGGAGCTGCAGCGGAGGGCGGAATCAGAATGGAGGCAAGAACCAGTGCTGGGTAGGGATTGCATTTCAGGTTTGGGGGTCACTGCCTGCCCCAGTTCTTCCACCTGCAGCAGCAGCAGCAAGAAGAGGTGATATTTAGGGTTTTTATCCAGCCCTCCTCCTGACCTACTCCACTTTATCCAAGGAAACACTGGAACTGAAGTACACTGCTGGTTGCACTGACTAAATAGTATGCAGCACCATGTGACAGAACCAGAGTGAAGGAAAGGATCCCTTTTCTGCCACCCTCAACCCTCACACCCATCTGATCTTGAGGTATGGGAACAGATTACCCACTTTCCAAGACTCCCTCTCATCCTCCCTCACCCCCTTGAGGCAAGTCAATTTGAAACAGACCTGAGAAGAATAAAGAATAAAATTATGTGAAGCACATGTTAATTAAATACTTAGCTAGAAAGACTGAGACAAATATTCAAGTTCTCAGTCCATGCTGTGAAGAGGATACACACTTGCTAATATTCAGCTAAGGGCCTGACACCAGGAAGAGCTGACTTCTTATTTTAGTTGACGTTCTAGGAGGAAAAGTGATGCTCTGCTGTTCTTCTTGCCTCTGTCTGTCAGGTCTGTATTTTGAACTGTCTCCTCCTCCAAGTTAAGCTTTAAAGGAATGAACAATCCTAAGTCTTTGCACGTTTCAGAATTCAAAGTCCCAACCACCAAACTAGGCTGGTATTGTAATTTGAACCTTTAGGGGGATGCTGTAATGATCACCTAACTGCTCTGTGTATGGTACCATTAAATTTGTGGCACTGTTGGAGATACCTACATTACAGCTGGTTCAGTAGACAACTGGAGATAAGTTAAAAAAGATATAGTTCTCATTTTTGAAGCATATTTTAACATAGAACAGAGTATAAGTAGCAACAACAGAATAACTGAAACAGAGGCATAATTTTTTTTTAGTAGCAACATTAATTTAGAAAGCTTAACTAGGCAACTTGCAAAGCAAAGCCTGTAGAGTTTTCACTTATATATTATGCACTGTTAATACATAATCTTAACTATCTGTTCCTGCTTAGGTTTGATTTTTATTCCTTGCTATGAACTGCCTTTTTGATGACAGAAGGCAATACTGTAGGATGATTACTTAATGCTAGTCACAGCAATCATTCTCTATCCAGGAGCTACAGAATTCTCCAGCACTTCACAGCAACAATTACTGCTATATTTATAAAGAGACGACTTTGACATTCCTAGGTTTAGTATTTCTTTGACGAAGTACTATTTAAGGTGAGTATTAAAATAAAATTCAGCCTACTGAGAAAATAAGAACATATAGAAAAGAAGAGCACATGTATGGCAATGCAGTTACTTCATCCAGATCGTAACAACGCTTAAGGCAAATTACACTGACAGCAATGGAATTCATTTGACCCCTCCATTCCAACAGAGTGCAAGATCAGTGTGTTGCTTCTTGTGGGAATGGTGACTGTCTAAACCCCAGTCAATTTCATGCTATTATTGCCCCATCATCTAGACTTTTTATCCAGCACTTTACAGCCATCTGAGAATATGTAATCTCCTTACAAGCAGAATCTGTTGAAAATTTTCTAAGCCTTCAATTATAAAGGCTTCTGTGCTCTAAAAGTCTTCAGCTGCAGATACACAAAATTTTCACATCTGCACACTCAGAAAAATGACAAGATACAAACTGTGAACATTACAAGCTATCTGAGTAATTCTAGGAGTCAGTTTTTAATGCAAATGTAGATTACAGAATCAATTCGGCCATACAGCATCTAATTAGCGATGGCAAGTCTAGATTCTTGAGAAAGATAGTTGCAGATTGACTCCATATCCGACATATTCTTTGCATCCAAAGGAAGAATATATTCAGCAATACTATGGAAAATCTAATGAGAAACTTCAGTAACTTCGGCATAACAAAGAAACATATACACAGTATTCCATATTAAATTTTAAAACACCTGCCTGCCCACATACTATACTACAAGCACAGCATCCTGCAAGTCTCATTCTGAGCTCTGTACCTGCAAATAAGCAATTAATACAATGAGTTCTGCATAAGGTTTTTAAAATGGAAGTGTAGTACCCATCAATCACCTAATTAATTCAAGGCACTATGGAACTCTTCCTCATTAGGAAAATCTTTACTTATGCTGCATTTATAACCTTGGTAAATATGTATGGACATTTAAGCCATTTTCAAATAATCAAGATCAGAATTTTGGAGCAGCAATACCTACAGGCAAAAGTACTTATGACAGGTAAAGAGCCTTTCCTAGTGCCCACAACCCAAACCTATGGTGTTAGACCTCACAGTAAGAATGGAGAAAACATACACCAAGCTCTACACCTGTGTAAGAACCCATGAGATAGAGGGTGGTCCTCTGTTTACCTGAGCCAGAACTGACATAACTCTGCAAAATGGAAGAACAACCAGGCAATTTTATTTCAGAAAAATCTCACACTCCTTTCTTTTTAACTTACATTCATGTCAATGGGATGTTTTATTAGGTCCAAATTCTAATACAAACATGCACTACATGAATTGTCCCTAATTAACACATTTATATTAAGTCCTTATGAGGCCACAAATCTTTTTTTCTGGAATTTCTCTGGATACACACCTACCATGGTTTTATGTGGAAGCCGTTGTCACTTTGAACACTCAAGTTTCTGCACCTCACTGGACAAACAGGCAAGGAGTCATGAGCACATTAACTCTATCCCATTTTTCACAAGGGACACAGAACAGGCTTGCACAGTTCTTGCTAAACTTGACTGAAAGATGATTATTAAGACAAGTCCACCAGAAAGAAAAAATAAAAGCTTTGACTGATGTGGAGTTTAATATCATACTAATTCTGATGATTCTAGAGGGTTAAATATGCGATTTTTGATTGTTTAGTCTTTACATTTTTATATCAAAATATCAGGATACGTAATTACTCGTAGCATTCTGAGATTATATCAAGTATTTGGGATGGCTCCCGAGACTGCCCTATATTTAGAGAAGCTCAAATGATCTGCAGGGGTTTTGCTGCAAGTAGGGCCATTTGAAGAGAGAAATACACATCCTGCAAGTTGACTGTCAATCACAAGTTTGATAAAAGAATTGGCAGCAGTACTGCCATTCTGAGTTTCCTCAGGTTCAAAGTTGGTCATGGACCTGTTTTGGATTTCAGATTTCATACCTCTGAACAAACCCACCCACTCAGAAAAAGGCAAAGGCTCCTTTGTTATACTAAGATTAGTAAGAACGATAATTGTAACAAAATCACAGGAAGTTTTGCAGTGATGTGGCCACCCAACTTCAAAAATGATGGAAATTTTGAGTCAAAGGAGGAAGAAATTTCTGTTCCTGGAATCCAGCTGAGAAACAAAACTCCTCCTTTTTGTAGTATCTTTAGAATAATCCCTAAGGGTAAACCAGTAGAAAGCCAAGGCAGAAAAAAAGGTGGATGACGCAATCAGCAGGGTACCCATTTTTTCAGGCCCAACGTTCAACTAAGCTCAATGGAAATCCTGAAGAATACCAGAATGTTTATAGAATAATCATTAAGAATATCAGAATGTCCCCAGTGTGTTTAAGAAGGATTACAGCATTCCTACTGCCACTACTTGGCATGGTATTTTCCCTGCCTGCAATAAGATGTTACGCTTAGCAAATGCTAAAACCAGGAACTGCATGCTGCCAGTAGCTTAATGATATAAAATTCTACAAGGAGCATAGAGTCACTCAGCTTCTTCAGAGAACCCAGGGCACCTCCACTATTTTTGCTTAAAAACTGAGCTTTTGAGAGCACTCCATGATCACAATTTGTATTTTTCACACAATATACCACCATCTGAAACCACGATATGCTTCCCATCACCACTGTAGTGGGCGTATATCTGTCTACAACTTCAGACACTTTCCCTTATGCCTATTAGCCTTTTTCATTACTTTTTCTCTGTCTTGCTTTTGAACTACTCCATATCTCACAGCAAATTATTATGAAAAGCATTGGTTTTATCAATATTAAAAGGCATACTTTGCCAGTGAATTCTGCCATTCATAACATGTAACAACACTTTAGACCTAAGAAGAAAGTGATGATGACATTTTTCTTGGGACAGTCAAAATTCCCAAGAGGTTTCAAAGATAAGATGGAAACAGAATAATTTGAAATTTTTAAAGGCAAAAACTGAATGCTTGTTTTCTTTTTTATGGCCATACACTTTACCCCAGATACTACACTACAACTGGCATCCAAATTGATCACAGTATTGGTTTTCTATCTTTTGACAGCATCAGCTTCTTGAGAGGCATCTATTCTCTGCTCAATACAGTATTAACTACCACAAATTCAAAAAACCTATAGGGCTATGTTTGTTTCTTTCTGAGTGCTCTCGGACTACTCTGTGGCACAATAAACCTTGTATGCTGCCACTCTGAAGGCTTTGCACCGAATTCAAGAATATGTTCAAGAGGGTGTTTCTTCAAGATCAGATTTGTGCTGTACTTGTTTTTAACATGATGGAGGCAGCTTAACTCCAAGTCTTCTAAGTTAAAGGCTGATACATGAGGATCTGCTTGGCAGGAAGGAATTGAAAGGCCATTAGCTGAACAATATATTTTAAGAGCAAAATATCCTTTCTGTGAAAAATCTTATGCTAAAAATCAGTGAGGGGAACACGCTGCTTCACAAGAAGTAACAGGGAACAGAGGACAGCTAGCTCCTAAGCCACTTTTTTCATGGTCTCCTAGTATAGAATAGCAACCTGTAACATCTAAACAACTATAGTAGACTCCTATTAAAATGATCCCAAAAATACCTGCTATCTTGTAGCAAGATCTATTATGTGGCCAGAAGAAAATACTAACTTCTGTAATAGTCTGAAATACAGAATACAATAAAGGAAATTTGTTATTTATTGCAGGTACTTTAATTATATTTTAACTACTTGGGAGTATGTGGCACAGCCTTCATCTCTATTCATCTCTATTACGTAATAAAGTCACCTACGTGCTACAGTGCAGTGGCAATCGAGGAAGTACCAGCTACACCAAAATGCAGTCAAACCAACTTCACTTCCCATTAAGTGAAATTTAAGAAATCAGTGTGGATGCAAGATGGCCTGGCAGACTGCTTCTACCCTGTAAAACACAAGACATGGTAAAAAGTAAACAGGACCCTTAGAAAGGCTCCAGATTCCCCACATCACAGATGATATTTAAGCAGTGACAATCTTATTTCTGGCAGAACATTTAAACAGTTATAGCACTGTAGAAGAGCTTTAGCAGAAATTTTGTACAACCCTCAACAGTCAAGAGTCTGTTACTTGAACTTCTGTGTAACATGACAAAGGGTAAATCCAGCTAGAATCAGACATTAGGTATCAAACCACTCTGTACAAATTATGCCAACATAAGTTCTTCAGCACACACGAATTAAAAGTATCTACAATGTTGTGGCTGCAGGTCTAAGACAGCTTAGCAAGTTAAAATAAGGTAGCTTTTCATCCAAAAATCCTTATTTATTTGCTGTTTAGTACATTTCTTAATGCACCTGCTATTCTTCCTCCTGCATCTAGGTCGGTCTCCCCTGCCTGCATTCTCTGACTATACTTTCTCTCTACTGGTCTCTCTGTAGGTAGATTATGTTTAGTACAAGAATCTGGATCTCTCATAGTGCACCTGTTGAACTCCATCTGTTGCAATATCGACTTACTGACTTTTTAATACAATGACTGCTGAGAAAATAAAAATTATTTCAGAGTGGATAATACAAAGCATCATCAGAGCAGAACAGACACAGGCTAACTTGAACAGCTTCTGTCCTGTGATTAACACCAGGTTAAAGACCTAATTTTATCTAACTTGAATATGTCTGCTCAAATTCTGCTTAACCCTTCAGTAACCTGGCATAAATAGACACAAACATTGCATTCACAAGGACTGTAGAAGCAATCAGACAATTTTTACCTGTGGGTATGTACATATATAGATAGAGCTACCTGCAGAACAAACCAAACAATACACACAGGGTTTATAGGAACCTAGAGACAGATCTAATTATGCCCTAAACAAATATAGCTGAAAAGAAAAATGCATGAATAAAGCCCAAAGTACAAAAGGGTAAGGGTAAAAAAAAAAGTATTCCCAGCTCTAGGATGCCTTGTACTGAATTACACATGCAAATTTAACTGTGGCAGTTAACCTTCAACTAACCTTTTCTAGCTAAAAGGAGTGCAGAAGCACTCCTAATCCGCTTCTGTCCGCAAATCGGACAAATTAGCTTGAATCACGGCTGAAAAGCAAACCACTCTAAAGACGCCATAGAAGACAACAAAAAATGCTTCTATAAATACATCAGCAACAAAGGGAGGGCTAAGGAGAACCTCCATCCTTTGCTGGACGTGGAAGAAAACAGTGACAAAGGATAATGTGCCTAATGCCTCTTTGCTTCTGTCTTTTACAGTAAGACCAGCTGTTGTTCAGGTATCCAGCTCCCTGAGCTGGAAGACTGGGATGAGGAGCAGAATGAAGCCCCCATAATCAAAGGGGAAATGGTCAGCAACCTATTGCACCACTCAAACACACACAAAGCTCCATGGGGCCCACCCAAAGGTACTGAGGGAGCTGGCAGAAGTGTTCACCAAGCCATTTTCAATCATTTCCCTGCAGTCCTAACTAACCAGAGAGATCCCAGTAGACTGAAGCCAGCAAATGTGATGCCCACCTACAAGACAGGTGTGAAGGAGGATCCAGGAAACTCTGGGTTTGTCAACCTCACCTTGGTGCCCAGGAAGGTTATGGAGCAGATCATCTTGAGCACAATCACGCAGAACATACAAGACAACCAGGGCAGCAGGCCCAGTCAGGATTGGTTTATGAGAAGCAGGTACCTCTTGACAACCTGATCTCCTCCTATGACAAGGTGACACACTTAGTGGAAGAGCGAAAGACTGTGGATGTTGTTTATCTAGACCTTACTGCAGCCTCTGACACTGTTTCCTACAGCATTTCTGGAGCAATTGGCTGCTCGTGGCTTGGACAGGTGCACTCTTTGCTGGGAAAAAAACTGTCTGGATGGCCAAGCTCGAAGAGTGGTGGTGAATGGAGTTGCATCCAGTTGACGGCTGGTCACAAGTGGTGTTCCCCAGGGACCAGTGCTGGGGCCAGGCCAGTTTAATTTCTTTATCAGTGATCTGAATGAGGGGATCAAGTGCACCCTCAGTCAGTTTGCAGATGTTGGGCGGGAGGGTTTATCTGCTGGATGGCAGGAAGGCTCTGCAGAGGGATCTGGACAGGCTGGAATGATGGGCCAAGGCCAGTTATATGAGGTTCAGCAAGATGAAGTGCTGGGTCCTGGACTTGGGTCACAACAACCCCACTGAACACTGCAGGCTTGGAGAAGAGTGGATGGAAAGCTCAACAGTGGAAAAGGACCTGGTGGTGCTGGTTGACAGCAGCTGAACATGAGCCAGTGTGTGCCCAGGCAGCCAATGGCATCCTGGCCTGTATCAGCAATAGTGTGGCCAGCAGGACCAGGACAGAGATTGTCCCTCTGTGCTCACCACTGGTGAGGCCACGCCTCAAATCCTGTGTTCAGTTTTGGGGCAAAAAGAACATTGAGGTGCTGGAGCGAGTCCAGAAAAGGGCAGCAAAGCAGGTGAAAGGCCTGGAGCACAAGTCCTGTGAGGAGCAGCTGAAAGAGCTGGGGTTGTTCAGCCTGAAGAAAAAGAGGCTTATGGGGAACCTTATTGCTCTCTGCAACCACCCGAAAAGAGGCTGTAGCCAGGTGGGGGTCAGCCTCTTCTCCCAAGTAAAAAGTAATAGAACAAGAGGAAATGTCAGGTTGCGCCAGAGGAGATTTACATTAGGTATTTGGAAAAATTTCTTCACTGAAAGAGTTGTTAAGCATCGGAACAGGCTACCCAGGAAGTGGTTGACTCACCAAGCCTTGAAGTGTTTAAAAGAGGTGGGACATGCTAGTACTGGGTTAACGGCTGGACTCAGTGATCTAAGAGGTCTTTTTCAACCTAAATGATTCTATGACCTCAACTACGTTAACTGATTTTATTCTGAAGCAGATTAAAAGTATCCACATGATCTATTAATACAGTCCAACAGAAGGGATGGTGGCCCCTAGATAAGCGCAAAAGGAGTTCCAGCTGTTTGCAAAGTGACTGTATATTCTCACACTGGAGCAAATTAATGTGGGAATAGAATGTCACCAATAAAAGAAACAAAGACCTAGCAGCTGAAAGAAGAAAGTGGTCTTCATCCTTCCTCAGACTAGAGTGGAGTTTATCTTTCTAACCATATTTTGCATTCAGACACCTTCAGTATCTGATTTAGTCTCAAATATGTATGGCAAGCAGAATTTAAAATAAGTTATCAACTACTTTCATTTTCTATCTTTCATACTGTTTCAAGTATCTAAATTAAAAAGACACCCTAAATTTTCACTGAATTTAATTTAACCTGTTAAGAATTGTACTTAATGGTTACCAGTGTTTCTTTAAAGACTATGCACAAGAAACACAAGTGTAATAACAAAATGCTATTTGCTTTTTAGGTATTTGCATAGAAATCCTAAAGATTAAGTGTACTGTGATGACTGCAGTGCTCAGAGCATTTAGGACAGTACTTATAATTAATATTAAATTCCTGCCATGTACAATGTGAAATTGAAGTTACCTGTTTATTTTGTCATTATGTGATAGAATTTCTAGTACTGCGCAGTCTTACTGTACCGTAGACATTGAGCTATTTCACTGTGCTCCTCTGTCATTTTAGTAAAATCCAATTAATGCTTAGAAATGACCTTAAAATATGAAGGTGGGGGAACAGTGTTATGATGAGCTAGGCTTGCTATTACATACATATGCTTTGAAGCTGTCACAAATGTTATTACAGAAATATTCAGAGACTACACCCACCATCGCCTCCTCTATCCTATGTCCAGGGACATGCCCTTTCAAAAGCAAACCACCTCTTTGACCAGTCGGCTACACTGGTATATACAGTTTGGTAGCTACAGCACCTGTTGTCTTAGAACAGTAAAAGGATGAGTTTCATTTCTAAAGCCATTTCATTAAATCAAAGTGCATCCTTTCCCTGCTTCCCCCCTGTGACATAAAATGAATGTCTGGCTGCCCATGAAAATGGGGAAAGGAGGATACTAAAGCAAGAGGTTCAGTTTCAATTCAGGTGGGGTTGAAAAGTCGTGTACTGCAGGGGTATGTGAGAGTTGTTGGGAAGGACTTGGTGTAAGTTCTCAAGGGACAGTTCTTAGGTCACATAATCCTAAATCTTCTCTCTCCTTGCTCTCCAAACATGAATTAAGCTGGTCTGTTGCAGGACCTTTCACACTTCAATCCCCACCAGACCATATGCCCTCTCAACTCTCTCTCCACAAATGCGCTGTTCTGTGGCTTTCCCTTCTTGAAGGTAGCCCTGAAAGAAGACAGCAGATGGCACCGTGTGGAACACACTCACAAAGTAAAACCATGATGTGCATAGCTAAGAATGTTCTGTTGAAACCAGAGTGCAATGGAAGCAATAAGGAAAAAAGGACCCTGAAGTTGACTTACAAAAGCAAAAGGTAGAAAATAAAATTCAGTGATGGAACAATTACAAGCATAACATATTTCACACAAAACATATCATCCAATCTTGTGCCAAGCAAAAACTGGGCTTACTGTGGGAGGGTGGGGCGAATGTTGGTGAAGTAGTGATGGAATACAAAATTACAGCACTAAAAATTCCTTGGCTCCTATTTAGCCATAGGAGAATAATTACAGTTGTCATTACTAGCTGACCTGAGACATCACAAATTAAGATACTGTTTCTAATGTTTAAGGTAGTCTCTCCAGTGTCAAGATCCATTTTCTATTTGGCAAATGAAAGATTAAAACTGTTACAGAGTAAAATTAATTGCGAGACATGCAATAGCTTTCCAAATGTTACTTCAGACATCTGACAATAGATGAATCATTCTAGTCACCTGAGTAAGATAAAACAGTCAAAACACAGTAGCATTACACAGCTTCTTGGAAAATTCAAACACTGCACTGGCTTTCATGACTTTTGTTCTACAATCATGAGTCAAAGAGACATCTATTTACTGTCATTATTGCCATCGATACAACGCCAAAGCTCCAATTTTGTTTTGCTGACTTTCTAAATTAGAAGAATTGCTACTTCAAGGCACTTTATCTATTGCCAGAGAAAGAATTAAAGACATTTTAAAGACCTTTAATACCCAAATGATCAAATGTTTCAACCATGAAGATGAAATCGCCTTTTTCAAGATAAATGTTTCAAAGAATATTTCTGAAATTCTAAGGTATTTAACCGAACTTCCAAATGCTGCTTGGGATAAGTTTAGAATAAGGAAAAAGCACATTCAACATATGCAATAGACTATATATATAGATATAAAAATATATATAAAAAGGTGGATAAACATAGAGAAGTACTCAGGACAGGAAGGCTTGTTTTGTTATGTTTTGCTTCTGCATCACTGTTTTCAAATCCTCTGGCTATAGCACACACATATTCTATTAAACGTGTTCCTCTCAATCAGCTGCATCCTCAAAGAGGTACTTTCCATGCCTAGACATGGAAACATATTAACATATTTCTTAACACATCAATCTATTGTGAAGATTGGAATAAAAATATATAAAATCACACTTCTTGAATTTAAAGAAGTTGGCTATCATTTATAACATAGTAATTGCAAAAAGAGAATACAGAGACTGAAAAAATAAAGCCAAGAGCTCAAAAAATGTAGGTTGCCCAGCCATGTGTGCTGGAATAATTTACAACTACATAATTACATGTTCTTTTTCCCTTCTGTAAAATCCGTATTAAACCAACAGGATATACAGCACCCATACATACAGTGAGCCACTATTTTAAATAAATGTAAATAATACTGTGTAAAACAGTCTAGCAGAAAATAGCAATCCCACTAAGAACACCACCAAAAATCAATACACAAGCTCACATCCTCCGCTGTAAAGCAGTTTCCCAAGGATTTTGTTTGTTTAAGTGAGGGAGGTTTTGAAAAGGTGTTTTGCAATTCTTCATGGATTAGCAGCTGAAGAGAACTTGAACATGCTCTTCTACCTAACAAACTAACATAACCCATATAAACTGACTGCCACAGAAAATTATATGATAAGCATTGTAATACCCGGAAGAAATCATCACTTACAATTATTTATGTTAGATGGGCTCTGAAAAAGTAACATTTGATATTGAACTTGGGTCCCCCAGAGCAGACAGACACTTTAAGTACCGTTCCTTGCTCTTGAAGCACTCAAGTACAAACACTCAGTTATTCCTTGCTTAAAACAGACCATTTCTTTTTCTAAAGCACAGGAATACTGCCTCACATGATAGCAAGAACTTTTAAAGTATAGGAAGTATTTAATTCTCTAATATGCCAAAGGAGCTTTTACCCTGGGAAAGCAGCAGTAAGTTGGGAAATACAGAAGCTGATCCATTTTGTTCGTATATATATATCCTTAAATTCATTCCCCAGGCAGCTTCAACTTATGTAAGGTGTGGTGCAGCATTAGGGTCAATTTCACGGTACCTCTCCAGCCCAGACCTAGCAGCTACCCACGTTAAAAACACCTCAGTTTGATTCCCAGCAACAGCTCAGATGAAAACCACAAACTTTGCTCAGCTATGGGGCCGGAAATGAAGCCTATGTGCTGGATATACTATAAAAAGACTATAGCAATACGTGTCCCAAGTCCACTTTGTTCTCCAAGCAAGTAGTAAGACTGATGGCTCCAAGAAGTTTTGCTAGAAGAGTTAATAATAATGCAAAGGTTGTCACACATCCTGCTACAGGGTGCAAGCTCCACAGGCCCCAAAAGTAGCAACTTCAATGGCTTGGTAAGTAGAAAAAAGCCCTCAGGAATAGCCTTAAATGTCAGTACAAATATACCTCAAAGGGCTTGCAAGAATGGAATTTTCAAAAATTCAGGAGGAAACTCTGCAACACATGCACAGTTAAGACATTAAATGGAAAATAACCTGACTAAATTAGAGGAGATTCTTGTGGAACAGCAAAGACACCTCCCTAAACTTAGTGTACCCTCAATCCATTTAAAATCTCTTAGTTCCTACAGGATTTTGAATTTTCTTGCTAACTATACTGGCCAAAATTCTTATTATCCCCTTCCCCCACCAGTTCAACATGAGACAGATTTTAAAACATGAGTATAAGGATTACAGGCTGCCAAAACTAGAGACTATTAGAGAGCGTTATGATAGGAAGCAAAAGCTAACCTTTATAAACCACTCTAACCCTATGTAATCAAATCAAATTTCTGTTTTAAAAACCGAACATATTAAGCTGTTCAAATAATAGGATATCTGCCAAAAAAAAAGTCCATTCAAGGATTTTCATCGTAGCATTTGCTCTAGTTAGCCAAGTGTTTTTGAGTGTTTGCTGAAGACCATTTAAAAAAAAAAAAATCATGGCATTAAAAGCTAAACTTGATGGTTCAGTTGACTCAGCCTACATAAAACATTTGGATATGTTTTCCTTTTCATGTTTCATTCTGCTATCCATAAATCAATAAAAGGGTCAACACTTTGCAAGCATTCTGTCTCACCTCATATGTTTTCCAAAAGAAGTCTGTAGGGAGTCTCTGCACTCAGCCATACTCTGCACGTGTTTTATGAACACTGCCCCTCCTACCTATCATGCATAACCCCATTACTGCACCCACATGAAATCTGATGAGGTGCTCACCCCAGTTACAAGTAGTGCAAGTGAGGAAAGAAGCACTACCTGCTAAGTAAAGACGGTAGAAGACAATAGTAGATACAGAGCAGGGATTTGATTCTTACACGACTGCTATTTTATGAGGCCACACAGTGAACGGCTTTTCAGCTGCATCACTCCAAACGAACAAATCTAGCCTGAGGTCTCCCCAGTCACAATGCAGTTTCTGCTATGCCTTCAACTCTGTCCAATGTTCTTTTTCCAAATTATCCTCCTTCCATTACGTTTCTAATATTTACCTATTTTTGCAATTTCAGAAGCAGTAGAGAAGTCCAGTACACTCAAGTGCACATCATCTTGACTGTTACCACCATATCAACCTTACAGAAAAATTTATTTGGCTTCAAAACAGCTCCCTCCAAGTAGGTCAGCAACACCTTACAATTGAGAAACCCCAGAAGCCAGGCTAACCTGTGCTAACAGTTTCTCAACCCCTGTCATACTGCAATAGAAGTGATCAAAAAAGATGCCTGATTTGGATCCTCCTCCTCAAAGGGAAGGTGGTGGTGGGGTGGTGAAGCCTGGAAGACTATTCTCATATAAAAATGTCTAACCTTTCCTTTCATAAACATACAGGCACCACTGAATCAGATCTGGACTCTATGCTAGAATATTTTTCTGACCGTAATAAAATTGCAGAAATGACTTTGAATTACCTGAAATTCTGCTAAAATTATTAGTATTACTAGAGTATTAAAAATATTCAAATATTAACAGTAAATATAATCTTAAAAAATATATTTCAATAAAATAGAAATAGAGTACTTCTCACTTCACAGAATCAAAACGCTTGTGAATGAAGAGCATGTAGTAAGTTTTTAATATGAATCTCATTAAATTTGCAACATCTCAAAATTGATTAGAAGTCATTATATTCAAACTGAATAGGAATCAAATGCTTTCCCGAGGTCTGGAAGTTGTCTAAGATTATAAAAAAAAGGAATTGTTTTGGGAAAAAATCCTAAAGTCTGTGAGAAATGTTTCCTAAACAGATCCACATTCATGCACTTCACTCGAACAGGACTCTATGATGGGTTGAAAGGCTACAGAAAGATAGATCCAGTTTGGAGACAAAAGGTGTCTGTCAACTCTCAAGAACACGTTTACTACACAATCTGCTCTCTATCTGCCCAGCAAGAGGCACTAGCTGCGAAGCAGTGGCCAGATGAATTATCTGGGTGGGCATTGTTAATTGATATTATTGATACTATCATCCTCTTTACACAATTCCCCTCTCCTTAAGAACACCAACTTAATGTGCTCTTATTCACCTCTTCTTTCATCACTTCTGTTGCTCCAGTGTCTTAACATGCTCTGGTTTCATTTGTATATGCCTTCCCTCTGTCACTCAATTCCAGTTTATCCTCCAACATCAGTCACTATTTACATTCCCTCCCGATGTTCATATTCTTCCTCAAAAATAAGAGACTGAACTGTAATATAAAAACTGGTGGTAAACCAGCTCTGGAAACTAAAATGTTATAGTATTTTAACAATTTACCTCATTGAATCAACTTACTGTGACTGCTTTAGAGCAAGCAGAAAGAAAAAGAAGGACTGCACAGTGGACGACAGAGGAGAACTACTCCAGAAGTCAACTATCAGATTAGGTAACTACACAAACCCAATCAATTCCATACACCACTTTTAATGGTCACTTCAGTCACACTTTGAATTTTAAGGAAGCTTTCATGTCATACTTACAGATGCTAAATTATGCTTTCATTAATGAAACAAGTTTATAACAGCACAAGAATCCATCTGGCAAACATGATTTGAACGTAGTAAAACCTGTATTTTTGATGGTGCCTGAAAGAAAAATCTCAACTTCCTTTAACCTGTCTGCCTCTGGAACTCAAGCAATGACACTGACCTTATGTTTATTTTCACCTGTTCATCCCCATCCACCAAACCCCACTAAGGTTAGATGATGGTATCAGTGATGAGAAAGTGGATTGCTATTTTATCTATCAGCCATATTTGCTACCAGGACAACTATGTTACCTCAGAGCAAGGTACAATAAACAACGGCCACCCCTAATGGCAGGTAAAAAGCTGACGGTTTGAGCGATCAATGCTGCTGGTTTGGAAGAGGCAAAGATGTATATGAGATTTTGGTAGTGCTCTTCAGTACCAAGAGCTGGCAGGGATGTAGAAGACAACATTCCTGGCAGGAGAAGGTAGGCAAACGGAACTGCACTGGTGCACTATCCTGCACGAGCACAATGGTACAGAGAGGGTTTCATGCTCACACATACGAGCTTCAGTATTCCAGCCTAAGACAGCTTTCACTAAGGTAACTGGTATTAATCTGGCTTTCAGCAAGATGTTAAAATTCTCAGGGGAAAGAGAAGTTTGATCTCATGTCATGGAATATGATTAATGATTCACATACAGTTCTCACACGTGTGACTTAATGGTAAGAACTGTACAAACAGAATGAATCTACTATTTTGACAGTATTCCCTGAAGACTACTGATGTACCAAAAGTTGTTATCATTTCACTTGGTAGCAGTATCAGAATGCAACAGTCTTGCTAGACATATATATATCTCTCTATATATTTATATATATATCTGTCATATATATATGTATCTGTCTTGTATGTACACATAGGCACACATACAGATTATTTTATATACATATACACAGATATATATATATATATATATATATATATGATGGAAGCAGCCAAAAGAAATAGCATATGGGCATGCTGGAGCTGTACTTTAGAAAACCAGTGCATAGAAAGTAGCCCCTGTTCAAGTGCTCCATGATTTTGGTTGCCTTGATTCTGCAGCCACGTTGGCATTTAAGGCAACATCTGACAGTAAGAATGCTCTCGCTCAACAACCGAGTTAAACCTGCTGTTGTACTTTCATGAACAGCTTTCAGTCTGTGCTTGCATGTATGCAGCACCAAAATGAAGCTCTTGGTCCCTACAGCTGCCAAACCAGCCAAGAGATGAACCAAATTTCGGACATGAAACCTGTCCATTGCAATGTATCATCACCATCCACGTTTCAAGTTCTTGGCCTTACAATGAAATCCTGGAATTAAATAGTGGAGGCCTGTCAATGACACATCTTAATGTCAGTGCCGCCTGACTTCATGTATCAGCTCACCTGACCCAGAAGCTGCCAAGAAGTACGCACATTTCTCAAAGTCTCTGGACCAGCTCAAGTATGGAAAATAAACACAACATGAGAAATAAATCAAAAAGTGGAAATACTGCACAAAAGAGGTAATCAGTGTGAAAAAAACCCCCAGTAAACCTACTCATAATGTACAGGCCACAAGTTCTTAAGTGACAGCATGGTGACCTCAAAATACCAGTTTGGTTTTACCTTGCACAGGCTTTGTATTTCAGTGGAGATCAAAAACCAAACACTGTTCTCTCTCTACTGCCTTGGCCTATCGTACTACATTTGGGTCACTTCTGGAAGAAATGCCAACACAAGTGAGTCTCAGTGGCTGATTTTACAAAATGTGCAAATCTCCCTTCTACCTCAAATCAAAACCTAATTTTACTGTCAGAAAGGCAGCTCAAAAGAGATGTCAGGAAAAAAAAAAAGGTATTTGATTCAATTAATACGTAGAAAACCCAAGGCAATTCTGCCTTTCTTCCCACCCTTGATGGTTTCATATGTCCATACCAGGAAACTGAATTCCAAAGTAAATGGGAAAGCTTTCCACACCTTAGAGGCAACAATATTTTTCCATTCAAAAGAATAAATTATTTGTCTAATGCTCCTCATTTTATCAGATATACCTCAGCTTCCTCTTTGGAGCACAAAACAAATACTAGAGAATAGGTGACTGACTATCAACACACTGCAGGATAGCCTATGCAAGCTTGACAGAAAAAGCCAAAGAATTGAGAAAAATATCAAACTGTTCCACAGCAAAGTCCACTGCTACTGTCCTGGAAAAAAAAAAATCCAGTTTACCTGGAGAAGCTGCTAAAGAAGTGGTTAAAAAAAAATTAAAAGCAGCACACTGCTACTAGTCTCT
This sequence comes from Gymnorhina tibicen, assembly GCA_013399875.1. Taxonomy (NCBI): domain Eukaryota; kingdom Metazoa; phylum Chordata; class Aves; order Passeriformes; family Artamidae; genus Gymnorhina; species Gymnorhina tibicen. The sequence goes on along the minus strand of VXAZ01007128.1, from coordinate 1,569,795 downwards.
TTTCACAAGCTCCTTTCCCATATTACATTCAGACTTGTAAGACCCTTGCAACCATGAAAAACCATCCTACCTAGCTACTCCACACTGTTTAAGAGAGCAACATAATTTTTTACTCTTTCCAACATTTTTGCTGCTGCAATAGAGAAAGCCCTTTGTTTTCACTCAGTTTCTACCATTTTAGGTTCTCTTTCCTACTAATTAACTTAAGTGCATTTGCCTCTACCATTTCTGGCATGCAGCAACACGACACTGGCATGATTCTTGACGTTTCAACTGCTTCTCACAGACCTGCATTAAAATCAATGAGTTTTGTCAACTTCATCTATTCCCTAATTAACAAGGGTACATCCAGCAGCACAGGCAGCAATGCCTTCTGTTTGTGTACTCAGGAAGATGACTTTGCATCAATTTACACATTGTTTTAAACAGGAGTTTATCTTTACAGCCATATCATGACTATGAACTTAACTCCCATAGCACCATTTTTGTGTTCTTCAGGGCTTAATAATAAGTGATGCAACTCAGCACTGTAAAATTTTCATTTCTCCAACAAGGATGTCTTGATTATAAAAATCAGATAAAATTTGCACAAAAATGTAGGCTGCATGCTTAAAAGTTTCCTCCATAACAGAAAGGAAAGCCTTTATGCTTAAATTTAGATTAGAACTACTACACAGGATACAACCTCAAGTTCATAGTCTCACTGTAGATGTGTTTAAACTAAACTCCCCCTCATTCTTAACTTTATTAATTGGAAGTTTGCACTTCTTCCATTCATTTGTGTTTGCAGAAAAACACTTAAATCATGGGCAATTACTTGACATTTTGAGGATATTTTGAGATACCCGGCTTTCACATCACAAAGGTTTATTACTTCACACAGCATTTAAAAACAAAGCAATTCCTTGTTCTCTATCCACTATTCTGAGCCATGATTTGTGAATGGATTACATTTGCAGGCGGGGGGGGGAGAGAAGTGAGGGGGGAAAAGCCAACTAGAAAAGAGGAAGTTGTGCTCTTGAAAGTATCAAAGTGGAGTGCATGCTTTGCCGAGTACAATTTCAGCAACAATTTTAGACGAAGCTTAACACAGAACATCCACCGTGCATTTCAAAACGAAGCATCTCCTTCCTTCGTGCAATTAAGAGTGGGACCCAAGACGTAAAATTTTAAATTAAAATCTGACAATTCATTATTCCAAAGTCATCTGCCGTTTACGCTACTTAAAGTTCTAAAAACCCCACGGATTCCCAGGATGAAGTAACCAGTAGTATAAAAATTCATTGTCACGTTTTTGCATTAAAAAAACCCGGCCCCACAAGTCTTGTCATCTTTCACTTCGCCTTGCTGCAAGGAACGAGTGCAGCAGTTCTTGATCTCATGCATAAAATGGTTTCAGTCCCCTCCAACGGGGAAAAAGAACAGGCTTCTACAGGAGGGAAAGCAATCTTTGGAAAAATCAAGATATGTGGGAAACAGCAGAAGTCCTTGGGCTCAGAAACGCAGCTTCGAAACACCTGGCAGTAAATCAATGTCACCCATTTCGCTGTAATCCCTCAAGTCACTTTTATGAAGATTACTTCCTGCAGTGTATTCCTCACCCTGCTCCCTCCCCGGCCGACAAGGACTCTAGTAAAGACCACTTCGGGAAGCCGCACCGCACATACGGGACCGGCGCCGCGACAGCGGAACCCGGACCGGGGCGCGGGTCACGCCTGGCACAACTATTTCGCTACCAGCCCCTGAGTGCCGCTTCCCTGCCAGCGCCACAACTTTCCCCGTGCCCCTCGGAGAGTCCTGCCGCAACTCCAAGGGATGCGGGGGAACTGCCGCCGCCCCGTTCCCGAGGTCTCCGCCGCGGGGGACACCCAAGCGCCCGGCACCGCCACTCGCTCCCGCCGCTTCTCCTCTCCCGCGCCGCGGTGGCGACCTCTCACGCTCCCTCCGACCTGCCACAGCGTGTCCCGTCCGCACCGCCTCCGGCTCTCCCTCCCTGCCTCCCTCCTCGGCTCCCGGGGCGGCCGCGGCTGCCGGCTCCCCCCGGGGAACAGGCAGGGGCGCAACTTCGCGGAGTGGCGGAGCGGGGGACGGGCGGCGGGGCCCTCCCGCCGTCCCCGCGGCCACGGCGGAGGGAACCCGCAGGTCTCCCCCGCCGCGGCTCATGGCGCGGTGCTTTCCCGCCCCCCCCGTCCCGCCCGGCGGCGGCGGCGACTGACCAAGGGTCGAACTCGTGGATGATGCTCTCGAAGCGGATGACGGCGAAGAGCCGGGAGCTAAATCCAGCCAGCCAGGCCAGAAAGAGGATGGTGAAGGAGAGCAGGGACTGCCAGCCCGCCGGCTGCGATAGGCCCCCCGACAGGCCGCCGCCCGCCCCGGCGCGGCTGTGGAGCGGCGCCGCAGAGTTGGCGGCGGGTCTGTGCTTGTG